>CAHIKZ030000287.1:0-2500 GCA_903632075.3 Acanthosepion pharaonis
GCTGGATTTGGGCATCGCCAGTTTGTATTTTGCATGGTGGTTTGCTAACAACCATGAATTTTGTCTTCTTGCAATTGATGTTTAGTCCTTTCTTCTCGTTTTTTTCCCGCTTTCTTCCACAATCTCTTGCAGATTCCTTTCTGTGTCTTATCAACACCGTGTCATCGGCATATGTTATTTTGTTAAGATTGTGACCGTCAGTAACGCATCCTGGTAGGACTTCAAATTTTCTCAGAATCTCCTCATTGTATAAGTTGAATAAGTCGAATGAGAAAACATATCCTTGTCTTACATCCTTCTGTAATTGTTGAAACTTGACTAATGCATGGAATAATAATGCAACGCAAAATGTACTTAGAACAAAATGTATTGAAACAAGAAAGGTACACAATATTTACATATAGTCTTTTGTATATTCCTGGTAAGACCGTTCCTGGAGAATGTGTTGACTGAGTCGCAGTCGGGCAGAGTCTCTGGTTGAATCTCTTGATTCCTTCCTCTCTTCCCGGTACCAACCATATTTATATGGTCGGTACTCCACTATGCAAATTAGGTAGATCCTACCACAGCAGTAATTTTATATGTTCATTCATTTTTCTCTCCGTACGCAGGCTGTTTGTTATTTTATTCTAATATCCTTCCCAAATATGTCCAGTTTACCTAGCAATTCCAACAGTTCTTTGCCACTTACTTTATCACAGAATATAATAACTGTATTTTCGCGTGTATTTGGCGATAAATTATCGACTGAATCATCTTTGAAATTTTCTGACAAACCTTAAACGAAATCCAGAGACGGTTACTTGATGAGCAGTCGATAGCAGACATATTCCCAGCATCTGTCCGAACTCTGACCTTTACCTTAACAAAGACAGATGCTAAGAAGTTGATCTCATTGTCTTGTTTTGTACGTTTTATTCATAGCATACCAGGCGTAAGAGCCCGATAAATGGTTTTTGATATACGTGAAGAGGCTGAAAAGTTCTCGAACGCACCAAGCACGAATTCCAATATGTTTAGTCATTTGCAAGATTTTAGAAAGTACAGGGTGGACCGAAAGCCTTCTCATCCACTAGTCTATTTTCCACCAACAGGCTTTTCTGTGCCTTTTCTATAAATAATTTTATTATAATTGCTTTGATGAACTTTTCGCTATAGTACCTTGACTTATGAATTTAAGCGCAGGACTGCAGGGTGGTCTGAATGTCATTTTATCCCCTACCAAAAAGTAATGAGAAAAATAGAAGAACAAGTAATACAAAGCACATATACTTGATTCAATTTTATTCATTTTTATTGATGCTGTCATACATCGAGAAGGTCTGCACACACACCTTCATCATTGTGGCACAAAATAATGCGACGCCATGTCCTGTGTGATATTTTATGAAGTTTCGTGTTTTGATTGTTGCAAAGGCTCTCCAAACGGCGCCCTTATACGAAAAAAAACAAACAAAAATTCTTATATACAATTATGCTGTTTTAATGTTAATATGTCAACGTCGGACGTTTTGGTCTAATAAACCATCTTACGGACATATTCATAAAATATAATTTGTCATGTTGAATTAATAATGTTAATTATATCTTATGAATATGTCCTGAAGATGGTTCATTAGACCGAAACGTCCGACGTTGACATATTAACATTAAAACAGCATAAGTGTATATAAGGATTTTTGTTTGTTTTTTCCGTATATTTTTCTTCATATATATATATATATATATATATATATATATATATATGTACATATATAAAATTTTTTCATATCGGCAAAACAATTTATTGATGCAACGATGCAACTTCTTTTCGGTGCATTTAGTTCAGACGTCGACTGGTGAGAACCAAAATCTTGCTCCTCACCAGTCGCGGTGCAACAAAATGCACCGAAACGAAGTTGCATCTTTGTCGTGAATAAATTGTTTTTGTCAATATGAAAAATTATAATAAATAATTAATACTCTACTATCGGTATTGAACCCTCTTTTGTATTAATCCTGTGCACTTTTTGAATTTATATATTATCATCGTTCTCATATATATATATATATATATATATATATATATATATATATATATATATATATATAGATAGATAGATAGATAGATAGATATTAACTTTTTATGAACATCCCTATTTTAATAGACACTGTTTTCAACACACTTTATTTCGGCTTCTGGCCTGCGTTACTCAATGAAACTTAAGAACATTTGCCATCTTCCAGGTTTCGAACTTGCCTTCCCGTTCGCATGAGGGTGTGATTTGATTGCTCAGCGACGAAAATCTTTACAGTCAAGCAAGCTTTCTATTTCCTTAAGGATATTACACACACACACACATATATATATATATATATATATATATATATATATATATATATATATATATATATATATGTGTGTGTGTGTATGTCGCGCAGTAAGTTTCAGTCCAAATCGCGGTTCAGTGATTTTTTCGCAACGGGAAAACAAGTCCTTATAGCCAGACGATAGAGAAAC
>CAHIKZ030000287.1:5000-50000 GCA_903632075.3 Acanthosepion pharaonis
TACCTGCTCATGGCGTATCAAATGTAAACAAATGACGTCACACATTATTAAATGTATATATATATATATATATATATATATATATATATATATATATATATATATCCATTTCATAATATATATATACATATATAATGAATTATAGTTAATGCTATCCAAATAATTTACCTCATACAGATGATCATTTCGTCCATGGGAATGTAGTTTGTCCCTGAATTTATCAATGTAAATACTTTCACTAAAATGAATACATTCCCAACTTTCTTCACATGAAATTTGAAAGGAAAAAGAAGGAAAGAAAGGAAAAAAGAAATGGAATTTTTTATTATTTCTAATCAATACTATCTTTTGATGTTTTATACACATATATATTTGATGTTCTAATTTGTATACAAATTAAAATGGTAACTACTGAAATTAAACATAAGGAATAAATAAACTCCTAAGAAACCTGTCTGGTCTAAAAAAAAAAAGCGCATTAAAAAAAATGGCCGTTAATTGATTAAAAGCCGCTGTATTGCCGTACATATAAACTTAAATAAATAATAAACAAATGACTACGAATGTATACAAGTAAATCTAATAACAACAATCAACAAGAAATAATAAAGAAATCAATAAAACAATTTAATAAAAAAATCAACAAACACATATGTAAAATAGTTGCAAATATCTGCATTCGGATCTACAATTACCTCCACTCAGTTACCTCTAGAATAATTTCAAATATTGCCGTTGCCGCCCACCCAGTAACGGTTAGGATAAAAAAAAAAGTTTTACTATCCATAATACACCATCTACAGCATGTATAGTTAATCAAGCCAACAAAAAACACAACACACATAGCGTGAACTTTGTGTTAGAATCATGTTGACTTCAATATCTACTTGGTCAGCTGGTCAATGTAGGTGTTTGCTAGTTAACCATCTCATTTTTCCCTATGTTTTTTTTTCTTTTATGTACCGTGTTCTTTCAGGAGGTAGGTGATTATGGCCCTCTGCATCTTCCTGACTTTTGTAGCTCTTTATAAGAGTCTTGTCTTTTTGTTATTTCTATCAAACCCTGTTCTGTCATCCATTTATTCGAGCCCGTCAAGTATGTTACGCGGTACTTTCCTCTGTTCCTGATTTTTTTCAATCTGTCCTGTGAGTATCAGATTTTCCAAACCTTCCTTCCTCATGACGTGCCCTAGAAATTTCAACGGCCTTTTAGGTGTACAGTACAGTAGATCACTCGCGAATTCTTGTTTGCGCCCTAACCGTGTTGCATCAGTGCTAGTGTCCAGAGCACTACATCACTTGCGGGTTCTTGTTTGCGATCAAACCATTTTTCTCCATGTCTAAGTGTATACAAGAGTAGATCATTTGCAAGTTTTTGATTTTCTCGCTAGAAGTCTCCTGCAAAGTCCATTCTGCGTTCGCCTAAGATTGTAGAAATATCAGGGATGGGTCCATAGAGCTATGATTTATTTGGATGTTTCCCCAGATATTGAGTATAGCTCTCAGCATCCGAGTGTAGGTACTGTCGAGCTTAAATATATGGTTTTACTTAATGTCCAAGCAGTGACGCCATATATTATAATCACCTCTGCAGTGATTCAAGAAAAACCTTCGATTTCCAGATTTACATGCATTATATTCAAGGCGACACAGGCTTTATAATATGCGATCTTTTATAACTTGCTAATACGTCCTAAATTTTTTTTAGGGGTTACAGAAAATAGGAAGATCCGATAGGAGTGATAGAAGAAAGGATGAGGGTAGTAGATAGATTAAGGCAACTGGAGATGTCGATTGACATTACGCTTGAATAGCTGGAGATTATAACTCTCAGGGAAACAGGAGAAGGGAAGAGAGTTCCACAGGCGAGAGGTGCGAGACATGAAGCTATTAGAGTAGAAGAGACGGCTACATTTAGGAGTTTCGACAGTGAAGGGGTGAGAGCGGGATGCCAGCCTCGTAGGGCGCTTGAACTCATGAAGTCTAATGAACTGTTCTTTTTGGTCACTAGGGAAAGATATATACGAGACGTTGTTTGGTTTCCCCGAGAAAAATAATGAAATACAGTAAGAAAAATGACGAAGAAGATAATAAATATGGCTGCGTTTAACGATTTATTTCGTGAAATCTAAAAATCTTGTCAGTGTTTAATCTTTTCATTTGAAACCAATTACTTTTTTAAACAATGGCAATTCATACTTATGACTGTCAAAAATATTTTGTTAAATTTGTTAAGCTCAAATATTTGGCGATGCCTTATTGGAATTCCTACCAGCATTTTAAATTCGTAGAACTCGTAAGTAGCTTATTCAGTCATTAACAAAAGGATAATGTTTCATTAGAAAATTCAAACAGAAAACGCAGAACATTTTCGTGTTTACAACTAGTATTTATAATTATTTTATTAATTAATTCATTTAATTAATCATTCTGAATATTATCTAATTCATATTAATAAATATATTATCGTAGGTAAAAGTTATTTTCAAATTGACACGTTCGTCGTGATCTAGTGTTTTATAAGAGTAAGTGTCGTTGACGACACTGAGTTTGAAACTAGATCACAAGTGAACAACAGGGGCGATTCCATTATTAAGTAGATCACGTGATCATAAAGGAAGTGAATAAATAGGAAGTAGTGTATTGACTAACCGATCTCTCTTTCTCCTGTGAGTGGAGCTGATTTGGAGTGGCACTTTGATGGCGGTTAGATATCAGGATATTGTTCTATCTGTTTTGAACATAGGCTAACCCCGCCCGAATTCAGTTAGTTTAGTGTTCTTTTTGCCTGTTTAGATTCTTAATTCCAGCTAGGGAATGTATGCTCATAATCCCCTTTTATTTCTGTCTCCATTTTTCTTTAGTTTAATTTCCCATCCCCTCCCTCATTAGGTGGTCAGTTACGTCAGTTATCTGGTGGATACGGGACGCCTTTCGTTTCGGGCGTGAATTTCGTATTTGTTGTGTTTTTATGTGTGTATGTTTTGAGTGAGTTCTTGGGGTTGATTGAATGTTTTTATATTATTAAAGTCCCGCATTAATTTCGTCCAGTTAACTGATGTTTCTCCCACATTTAGGGATTGTGGACGTTATTATTACTAATATTATTTTGTTTAATTTCTTGTAAATATTTTTTGTACATTTTATAAATATTCATTGAGGTTTAGATTTTTAAATTGTTATTTTATTCCCCTCCCCATCACTGACAATATATTTTATAAATGGGGACTAGTTGAGACTTTCAAAGAGACAATGTGGTATTATGGGGGATGCAATAAGAATGGTAAGTAAGAATTCGTTGTTTTGGTGTAAGGAATACTGTTGTATGTTTGGGTCAGTTTTTAAGGTTAGCTAAGTTTAACGTTAAGACAGAAGAAAACAATCCTTTCCTACCTTCACCTTTGGGCCTTGTGCCAAAATTTGTATAAATACAAATAAATATGTCACACTTTCTCTTCTATCCCTATAGGATCACTGTTCACTCTTCTTGTTTATCCATTATTTCTATACGGTCACTCTCTCTACTCTACTACTATACGGATTAAGATTCTCTTCTGATCATTATACTATTTGGCGATTACTACTTGACCAAGTATTACTAGTGTGGATATTATGGTAAGTCGTTACCGGCGTCTACGAAGTCTCGAATATAACGAACATTTTGGGAATTGATAACGAGCATTCGCTTCATATAGTAAAACTGACAAGCGAAACGTCTAACATCCCAAAACCAAGCTTTCTAACTCTTTCAGTTATATGCTTGCCAAAAACGGTACAAATATAAATTTATTGATTGATTCGTTTTCTACGACTTATCAACCTTTTGCAGGTTATTTAAAGCCAGATATTATTTTTAGATTGTAAGATTTATTAATGGTTTAAATCATTTTACTATTTAACTCATAGGAGGGGAGATTAGGAAGATTCATAACTTCCCTAACGGTACTTGCACGTAAGTGAATAGAACGAATACAAAAGTAATTTAAACTTGTCCCTGTGATTAAAACTTCGGAGACTTTATACATTACATCACCCACTTATCCAGTTTACAGCACTTGGTATTTGCAATCGGTCACCCATCTAGATACTGCCCAGGCGCGACTTTGCTTAAATTCGGTGATCGTACGGGATCCCGTGTTTCAATGCGATGTGGCCGTAATCCAGTATAAATACAGGGTGACTCCCCAAAAACGGGAATTATTGAAGTGCTTATTGCCAGACATGAGCAAGTGGCGACACTGCGAGACAGTGACCTTGAGCAAGTAAACATTTCGCCATTTAGAATTAAAGATGAAATTCACAGTATCCCAGCTGAGATGTTGCAGCAGTCAACGAGGAACCTCAACAGCAGATTTCAAGAATGCATTCGTATTGGAGGACGCCATCTACAGGACGTAATTTTTAAAAAATGAAAATTCCATCATTGTTTCTTAAATGGCATGTTTTAAGATTTCAATTGCTATGAATAAAATATTTTTTCCATCACTCTTGGTTTTATTGGATTGTTAAAAAGTTCCCGTTTTTTTGGGTCACCCTGTATAAAGAAAGAAAGGATGAAGAAATAATATTAATATTAATAATAATAATAATAATAATAATAATAATCTGCCAGCTTAAGATAAATACAAAAAATTGTTTTGATAAGAACAGTCCACAGGCTATGAACTTTGTCCACGTATCGCTAGTGATGTTATGGGAATTAGAAAAAAATTAGCGGCTCGGATTGAAAAATCGGAGAGCCGAGTTCGAATTCCAGTCGAATCTATTACATTCACTTACGTGCTAATACTCTTGGGAAAGTTATAAATCCTCTTCTTCTCCCCACCCCAGCTATGGGTAAATAGCAGGACAGACCGGGTTCTATAGATTTAGATGACAACTGGTTTACCGCAAAAAGAAATGGCTACCTACTGCGGGGAAAAACAATCTGCCTCGTCAGTCATGTATCGAAAGATACATGATGCCTAAGTGTGTATCACGCATGGTACGTAACTGACTGAATTATGAAATGCAGCCATAACAACACACCAGTACCTGCCTTAGGTATTCCTACAAACTTCGTAGATAATGTGGCCATAGCGGAAATCAAAATATGATGATGATGATGATGATGATGATGATATAATAATAATAATAATAATTATTATTATTATTATTATTATTATTATTATTATTATTGTTATACCTTACATGACAAGCAACGTTTTTACAAAGACTTTCAAGTTTTTTTTTTTCAGATTTAATATTTTTATACTTAAAACATTTTTTTTAAAATCTAACTTATAAATATAAAGAATTCTGTTGAAATATTTTTGAACACATAATTTTTTCATTTCTTTTTCTTTTCTTAAATCGCGCTCTTAAGTGTTGAAAATATTGGAAGAATTACGGCAATCATTTTGTTTAATAATAATAATAATAATAACAATAACAATAATAATAACAATAGCAATAATAATAATAATAATAGTTAAGAGACGAACGCGATTTAAGAAAAAAAAAGAACAATGTTAAACAATATTTCAACAGAAAGTCTGTTTTCTTCAATGAAGAGTTTATTCTTTTTCTTTTCTTAAATCACGCTCTTCTCTTAACTGTTGAAAAATATTGAAAGATTTACGGCAATCATTTTAATAATAATAATAATAATAATAATAATGATAATAATGATAATAATAATAGTAATAATAATAATGATAATAATTATTATTATTACTATTAATGATAATAAGTTACGAGCATCTGATTAAAGTCTGAAACTGAAGGCTTTATTCAGCGCAAGACCAGAGTCTTTTTCACTAGGAATTTTCAGGCAAATATCATACATAATAATGTGGATCCAAATGCAGGTTCTGTGACAAATACCAAGAAACAATAGACCATCTAATCAGGATGTTCTATACTTGCCCAAAATGAATATAAAAATCGTCACGATAGAGTGGGGCAATACTTACACTGGACAATGTGCAAACACTTTGGAAAATGTGTAAGCAAACACTGGTATGAACATCGGCCAGCGCCGGTTACAGAAATAGAAGATGTCACCATTCTATGGGATTATACCATCCACACAGACAGAAAAATTGAAGCAAATAGGCCGGACATTATTGTCAAAAACCAGAAAGAAAAAACTTGCCTACTAATTGATATGGCTTGTCCAGCGGATTGTAACATAGCAACCAAGGAATTTTTGAAATTGAAATAGAAAAAAATGTGAAATTGAAAACAAGAATAATACCAGTGGTAATAGGTGCACTTGGAATTATAAAAATGGAACAAAACAACACATTGAAAGAATCCTGGAAACCCCAGCTTAAGAGACATACAGAAAATTGTCTTATTAAGTACAGCACACACACTAAGGAGAACTTTGTCTATGTAACGCTAGCAACTTCATCGGAGATAAAAAAAAAAAAAAATTAACATGAAATGCCATAATAACACACCACGACCTGCCTTAGGTCTTTCCGCAGACTTGGTAGGTAGTGTGTCCATAGCAGAAATCGAATAATAATAATAATAATAATAATAATGTTAATTATAATAATGATAATAATAATAGTAATAATAATAATAATAATAATAATAATAATAACTTCTGGCTATATTATTTAAATACAGCACACAAAAAACTCGCCAAAGAACTTCAAGAAATGGTTACCGATCCAACTAAAATTCCTGCATGGATGACCAAAGGAGTTACCTTTCTTCTACCCAAAAATAGTGACACAAATATTCCGAAAAACTATAGACCAATTACATGTCT
Organism: Acanthosepion pharaonis; assembly: GCA_903632075.3. Taxonomy (NCBI): domain Eukaryota; kingdom Metazoa; phylum Mollusca; class Cephalopoda; order Sepiida; family Sepiidae; genus Acanthosepion; species Acanthosepion pharaonis. Next base: position 11,766 of record CAHIKZ030000287.1, read on the forward strand.
TCCAACAACATACAAACTGTTAACATCTATTTTAACAAAACAGACATATTTCTTCTTGGAAAGAAATGACATACTACCACTTGAACAAAAAAGGGTGCAAACGAGGTTGCTACGGATGTAAAGACCAATTACTTATTAATAGGATGATCCTGGAAAACTGCTTCCGTGAAAAAAAAAATCTTAGTATTGCCTGGATAGATTATCGTAAAGCATTCGATAGTGTACCACATTCCTGGATCTTAAAGTCTTTAAGTATGTACAAGGTATCACCCGTTATCATCAATTTCATCAAACAATGTATGTCGATATGGAAAACTACACTTTACCTCAATCATAAAAATGGAACCTATAAGTCTGGAAATAAACATCAATAGAGGAATATTTCAAGGTGACTCTTTTTGTCTCCTTTATTATTTTGCATATCACTTATAGCATTAACCAGCCAACTTAACAAGACAGAATGCGGTTACAAAATAGCTCAAAAGAAAATAAACCATCTATTTTACATGGATGACTTAAAATTGTATGCTAGGAATGACAATGAGCTGGAAGGTCTTCTGCAAACTGTAAAATGCTTCAGTGAAGACATTGAATGAAATTCAATTTGATAAATGTGCTAAAGCTACAGTTTTACGAGGATCGCTACAACAAACTTCCTCTATTAGTTTAGACCCTGCTAATAATAAAAGATTTAGAACAAGGAGAAGCTTATAAGTACCTAGGTGTAAATGAGAGTGAAGGAATTCACCATAAGAAAATGAAAGAAATAGTGCGTAAAGAGTACTATAGAAGGGTATGACTGGTATTAAAAACTGAATTGAATTCTCAGAACAGAATTATGGCCATTAATAACCTTGCCATCCCAGTGGTCCAATATAGTTTCAACATCTTGAACTGGACTAAAAATGACATCAGACAAATGGATTCTAAAACAAGAAAGCTTCTTTCTAAGTATAAGATGCATCATCCAAAGGCTGATGTAGACCGTCTATACATACCCCGTAAAGAAGGTGGAAGAGGTCTTATTCAGCTAGAATTGTCATACAAGACAACAACTATTGGCTTACTAACTTACATGGAAACAACAAATGACTGGATGATAAAATTAGTGAAACAACATGAAAACAGAAAGAAAAATATTCAATAATAAAAGAAGGCAGTAAATACAAACAACATTTACATTTAGTAGATTCTGTAGTAAATCAAAACAGAAGCCAAGAACCAACTATTGCAGCAAAAGATATGAAAAAGAAAGCCAAGGATAAAGCCCTTGAACAGATGAAACAACGCTGGCAAGACAAACCTCTGCATGGCCAATATCCAGAACGTGCAAATAAACCCAATGTTGATAAAGTTAATACTCATCGATGGTTACGAGCATCTGGATTAAAGTCTGAAACTGAAGGTTTATTCTTGCAGCGCAAGACCAGAGTCTTTTCACTAGGGAATTTTCAGGCAAATATCATACATAATAATGTGGATCCAAAATGCAGGTTCTGTGACAAATACCAAGAAACAATAGACCATCTAATCTCAGGATGTTCTATGCCCCAAATGAATATAAAAATCGTCACGATAGAGTGGGGCAAACTTTACACTGGACAATGTGCAAAACACTTTGGAAAATAAGCAAACACTGGTATGAACATCGGCCAGCGCCGGTTACAGAAATAGAAGATGTCACCATTCTATGGGATTATACCATCCACACAGACAGAAAAATTGAAGCAAATAGGCCGGACATTATTGTCAAAAACCAGAAAGAAAAACTTGCCTACTAATTGATATGGTTTGTCCAGCGGATTGTAACATAGCAACCAAGGAATTTGAAAAACTATCAAAATACAAAGACCTGGAAATTGAAAATAGAAAAAATGTGGAAATTGAAAACAAGAATAATACCAGTGGTAATAGGTGCACTTGGAATTATAAAAATGGAACAAAACAACACATTGAAAGAATCCCTGGAAACCCCAGCTTAAGAGACATACAGAAAATTGTCTTATTTACAGCACACACACTAAGGAGAACTTTGTCTATGTAACGCTAGCAACTTCATCGGAGATAAAAAAAAAAAAAAAAAAAAAAAAAATTAAATTAACATGAAATATTTATAACAACACACCACGACCTGCCTTAGGTCTTTCCGCAGACTTGGTAGGTGTGTCCATAGCAGAAATAATAATAATAATAATAATAATAATAGGGACTTTGGAATCGAAATGTGGCACATGAAAATATCAACAATCCCTGTTATAGTTGGAGCCCTCGGATTGATTGGAAAAGATTCCAATAGACTCATTGGAGTGATACCTGACAGCCCGTGTCTTAAAGAAATACACAAAAATTGTTCTCACGAGTAGAGCCGACAATCTTCCGAAGGGCTTTATCTATGTAAAATATGTCTGTATTTTTTCTTTTTTTTTTAATTGCTCAGTGGAAAATGTCATAATGTCATTTCTGTCGTCAGGTCTCTGGGCGGGACCCGTAAAGGAATAAGTGCACACCAGAAATCAAAGGAAATAATAATAATAATAATAATAATAATAATAATAATAATAAGAATAATAACTGATTACCAGTACAACTGTTTTTCTCAAGACAAGCGACATTTTCACACAATCTTATAATTTTATGCAGATATTTAAAATTATTTTATATCTATATTCAATTTTCAAACATAACTTCAGACATATGGTCGAAACATTGTTGAACATTGTCAAATACTGTGGCATTTTCTTTCTTTTTCTTCGCTTAAAACGCGCGCTTCTTTAAGTGTTAATAATAATAATAATAATAAAATATAAAAGGAAAACTCAATCCATTGTTCGGAACTCGTTTGTTACCAGCGGGTGAACTAAACACTTCTGAAATTTTGGATTTCTCTTTCTCATCGTGTAGAATTTTAAAAATAAGGATTTGACCTTTGTTTCTAGTGCGAATCCAAAGGTCATCATCTGTCAGACTTCCGACCAAATACTAATGGCAGCCGGAAGTAGCCGTCATAAGTTAATGGGGGATCTGCCTCACTGCCAAAAACACAGTCTCAAGGTTTTGATGATGTAGGCGGGACTTCCACACCCAACTCTCTCTCCCCCCCACTCTCTCTCTCTCTCTCTCTCTCTCTCTCTCACTCTTTCTCACTCTCACCCTTCCTCGCTTATTCTTTTCTCGGAAAACTGCCAAATATTTATTCACACCAAATGAGTACCTCAAAGAGAATACTTTTGGTGATCTAACTATAAATCAGAAAGAAAATTCAACAAGCTGATATTATATTTTTGTTTTTTTGCGAAACGTTTCATATGAGGGCTGGGCTGATATTCTGTTGTTTAGATTCCACTAAGTTTGGCGGAATTAGCGACGAAAGCTTCCTTATCTAACAACATTCTTTAAGTAAACTGGGAAGCTTGGTTTCCTTAAAAAGATATCGTTCGGGTTATTCTTGTTCACAAGGCACAAGAAGAGACATTGCACTTTTCTTTTAACTTAAAATATGAGACCTAACCGTTGCATTGTCTTCAAAACTAAATATTGTTATTTTCAGAGTTCGCAACTTTTTCCATGCACCAATATAACTTATATAAAAGGCCGACTTTAAGAAATACATTGAGAAGTATGGACTAAAATATTAAAATTAATGACAGTAGAACCAAATCCTTAACAATAATACTATCAGGCATCTATTTAAAATACGACGTGTTCACTATAATAAAGTCTGAAGTTTACACCCCCACATATATATTTTAAGACATTTTTATATTTATACATTCTTTTTATAGATAGAAATATTTAAGTAAATGCTCTGTTTATAATAAACAGTATTAAACAACATTTACCGGCCTGAATGTCCGAGAAATTTTCACAGAAAATATTCGAACCTGTATCCTATACGGAACTGTCATTTAGCTTGACGTGCCTTCACCTATTTGGTCACGAAGGAAAGTTCAGTCAACAAGGTCGAATTTACTGTATTTAGATATTTGTATCTATACAAAGAATGTATAAATATAAAATGTCTTAAATAATTGTCGGACTTATATATATATATATATATATATATATATATATATATATATATATATATATATATAGGGCAGTTCAATTTATATTTAATGAATCATTCATAGAAAAGTAGATTAGTAAAGTTAATGATATAAAATTTTATATCATTAACTTTACTAATTTATTTTTTTCTATGAATGATGCATTGTAATATAAATTGAACTGCACCACATATTTGATATAAAAGAATTGATCCGACGTGCCCATTTTTGGGATAACAACAGAGACATTACTCTATTTATTGAACAATTTAGTTCATGCCACATCGACCGAAAAAATCCTACAACAAAAAAATTCTCAAATTACCATATTAGTAAAAAACGCACTCTCTTAAATTTAACCTTAGCGTTGCGACTGCATGGCCCAAAATTTCTTATCCGTTAACAGTAACATATTTCTAAAAAAACATATTTCGATTCGCATTTAATCTTCTGTCTCTGATACTACTGTCCACGCCTGAGGATGACTGTGTGTACAGTTGAAAGTACTAACAGATTAAAAAAGACCTTATGCAACTTGTAGTTATTAAAAACAAGGATCATAACATTCATCGAGTGGTTCGTAGGTTAATGCATCTTTAAAATTTTGTTTGCATAGGGATTTCGCCATTTTATATCATTAACTTTACTAATCTACTTTTTGTATGAATGATTCATTGTAATTATATATATATATATATATATATATATATATATATATATATAATTATTTATTTAAAAATATGATTCCAAATCGCGACATAAGAAGTTCCATGTTTCAAAACAAGAGCCGAAAACTTCAATATAATTATTTTAATTAAATTGAGTTAAAATAAGCTCTGTTCCATCTTCAAGCGAATTTTTTTGAATCTATTTTCTATATCTATTTTTTGGAATCTATTTTCTATATTTTCACACACACACACACACACACACACACACACACACACACACATATATATATATATATATATATATATATATATATATATATAATTACATGAATCATTCCTACAAAAAACAAATATAGAAGTTAATGAATGTATGAATGATTCATGTAATTATACATTAAACTGCACCTATAATCGAAAAATATATATATATATATATATATATATATATATATATATATATATATATATACATATATATATATATATATATATATATATATATATATATATATATATACCGAGTGTAAAATTGCCCAAATTGTGTAGCAGTAAAATTGTCCTATTGTTAGATTGTTTTTGGACCGTTGTATCTTAGAAATGATTAAATATATCATACTGGAATTCTACGAGGTTTTTATAACATGATTGGACTCTACTTTGAACAATTAGAATGTATTTAGCCCTAAGGATGATCCCTTTTGCTGTTGTGACCGGCTATTCCATTATTCTTCTCTATTATCCAGTCGTTTTTAAGCTTATTCACCGTCCACTTGATGGTTCTTGAATGGACATTGAAGATGGAAGCCAGACTATGAATGCTGGTATCATTACCGAAGGCCTGAATGATCTTTTTACTCTCACCATTGCTTAGTTAGGAAGACATAATGGGACTGACACAAAACAATTAAATTAATAATATTAAATAGGTCAATATCTGGTCCTTACTTCACTTCCTCACTATTAAGTATTGTAATAAAAAATAAATTTAAAATCATTCCTATCTCTCCCTTCCCTCTCTAATTTCGACTATGTCTGTCACCGTCTCTCCACACTCTCCACATATCACCTTACATCAACTTAAAACTACTCCTCAAAATATATAAAAAATATATGTAAATTTAAATTAATTTTTTCGCCCTTAGAAGTCTGGTCTGATGAGCCAGAGAAAAAGAGATTCCTTGGATAAATAAATTATAACCAATGTAGCCTTAAAGTTGTCTGTTTTCATTTATATATATATATATATATATATATATATATATATATATATATATATATATATATTAAAGAATCCGATAATAATTTTATTTCGCCGGGTAAGTTTTTAATACCTGTCTCATCAGAGCAGAATTACAAAATGGTTTAAATTTATCCAGGCAATATGTCAAAAAAATAAATAAATCACAAGAGAACAGGAAGTAAGTTTATCTGCTTGACGTAGAAAAATATTTGGGGAGTTTCATCATGGAAGCGATAGCAAAAATGCCAAGTCTTTCAATCTACACCTATTGGTTGAAAAATTAAATAGTAAAAAAAAATCTCAGAGTTTAGGCGGAGACGTTAGAAGTAAAGAGTTGAAGTAGAATTTAGAAGGAACCAGAAACCCAATAATATTATAAATTTCAGAGTTTAGGAGGAGACGTTAGAAGTATAGAATTGAAGTAGAATTTAGAAGGAACCAGAAACCCAATAATATTATAAATTTCAGAGTTTAGGAGGAGACGTTAGAAGTATAGATTTGAAGTAGAATTTAGAAGGAACCGAAAACACAATAATATCATAAATTTCAGAGTTTAGGAGGAGACGTTAGAAATATAGAGTTGAAGTAGAATTTAGAAGGAACCAGAAACCCAATAATATTATAAATTTCAGAGTTTAGGAGGAGACGTTTATAGAGTTGAAGTAGAATTTAGAAGGACGTTATAATATCATAAATTTCAGAGTTTAGGAGGAGACGTTAGAAGTATAGAGTTGAAGTAGAATTTAGAAGGAACCGGAGACACAATAATATTATAAATTTCAGAGTTTACGAGGAGACGTTAGAAGTATAGAGTTGAAGCAGAATTAGAAGGAACCGGAGACACAATAATATCATAAATTTCAGAGTTTAGGAGGAGACGTTAGAAGTATAGAATTGAAGTAGAATTTAGAAGGAACCGGAGACACAATAATATTATAAATTTCAGAGTTTAGGAGGAGACGTTAGAAGTATAGAGTTGAAGTAGAATTTAGAAGGAACCGGAGACACAATAATATTATAAATTTCAGAGTTTACGAGGAGACGTTAGAAGTATAGAGTTGAAGTAGAAGGAAGGACGGAGACACAATAATATTATAAATTTCAGAGTTTATAGAAGTATAGAGTTGAAGTAGAATTTAGAAGGAACCGGAACCAATAATATTATAAAAAGTTTACGAGGAGACGTTAGAATATAGAGTTGAAGTAGAATTTAGAAGGAACCGGAGACACAATAATATTATAAATTTCAGAGTTTAGGAGGAGACGTTAGAAGTATAGAGTTGAAGTAGAATTTAGAAGGAACCGGAGACACAATAATATTATAAATTTCAGAGTTTAGGAGGAGACGTTAGAAGTATAGAGTTGAAGTAGAATTTAGAAGGAACCGGAAACCCAATAATATTATAAATTTCAGAGTTTAGGAGGAGACGTTACAAGTATAGAATTGAAGTAGAATTTAGAAGGAACTGGAGACACAATAATATTATAAATTTCAGAGTTTAGGAGGAGAGGTTAGAAGTATAGAGTTGAAGTAGAATTTAGAAGGAACCGGAGACACAATAATATTATAAATTTCAGAGTTTAGGAGGAGACGTTAGAAGTATTGAGTTGAAGTAGAATTTAGAAGGAACCGGAGACACAATAATATTATAAATTTCAGAGTTTAGGAGGAATTTATAGAAGGAAGTAGAATTTAGAAGGAACACAATAATATTATAAATTTCAGAGTTTAGGAGGAGACGTTAGAAGTATAGAGTTGAAGTAGTTTAGAAGGAACCGGAGACACAATAATATTATAAATTTCAGAGTTTATGAGGAGACGTTAGAAGTATAGAGTTGAAGTAGAATTTAGAAGGAACCGGAGACACAATAATATTATAAATTTCAGAGTTTAGAGGAGGAAATAGAGTTGAAGTAGAATTTAGAAGGAACCGGAGACACAATAATATTATAAATTTCAGAGTTTAGGAGGAGACGTTAGAAGCATAGAGAATTGAAGTAGAATTTAGAAGGAACCGGAGACACAATAATATTATAAATTTCAGAGTTTACGAGGAGACGTTAGAAGTATAGAGTTGAAGTAGAATTTAGAAGGAACCGGAGACACAATAATATTATAAATTTCAGAGTTTACGAGGAGACGTTTATAAATGTAGAATTTAGAAGGAACCGGAGACACAATAATATTTAAATTTCAGAGTTTAGGAGGAGACGTTAGAAGTATAGAATTGAAGTAGAATTTAGAAGGAACTGAGACACAATAATATTATAAATTTCAGAGTTTAGGAGGAGACGTTAGAAGTATAGAGTTGAAGTAGAATTTAGAAGGAACCGGAGACACAATAATATTATAAATTTCAGAGTTTACGAGGAGACGTTAGAAGTATAGAGTTGGAGTAGAATTTAGAAGGAACCGGAGACACAATAATATTATAAATTTCAGAGTTTAGGAGGAGACGTTAGAAGTATAGAGTTGGAGTAGAATTTAGAAGGAACCGGAGACACAATAATATTATAAATTTCAGAGTTTACGAGGAGACGTTAGAAGTATAGAGTCAGAGTAGAATTTAGAAGGAACCGAGACACAATAATATTATAAATTTCAGAGTTTACGAGGAGACGTTAGAAGTATAGAGTTGGAGTAGAATTTAGAAGGAATCAATAATATTATAAATTTCAGAGTTTACGAGGAGATAGAGTTGGAGTAGAATTTAGAAGGAACCGGAGACCAATAATATTATAAATTTCAGAGTTTACCAATGGTTGAGTAGAATTCGGAACGGAAACCAAATAATAGTATGAATGTCAGAGTTTAGGAGGAGACGTTAGAAGTAGAATTTCATCATCCTCATCATCATCCTTCGACCTCCCAATGGTTCGTCGGAACTCCACGGACAGTCCCTTTCCACACTGTTGCGTTCTGTATTGCTGTGTCCTAGATTCAACCCTGAATCCTGAGCTATGGTGTCTGGGAAAGTCAGTTTTTGTGAGAAGCATGCCCTAGGAGTAAGGATAAGAGGATTTGCCTATACGCTTGGCGGCAATGCACAGCAAACTGCAATCGTTTTTGTTTGAGCTTAAGGGAGATTTGTCACAGTTCTCCATAAATTGTGTTAAGCACTGCATGGGATCACCAACTGATATTCTGGATTTTCCTAAGTAGATTTGTAAATGTTTCATCCAGTCGTAATTAGGACAAACAGATAATGTCCAAGATTCTGATCCATACATTAGGACTGGTTCAATCAATTATCAAAACGTTCAAGTAGAATTTAGATGGAACCTGAAATGCCGTCTTCAAAAAGAAAACAAGAGATAGACCTCTGTTCGTAACATCAAGGAGGAGTCTAAACCGAACGATAGGCGAATATAGATTCGCCTATTTAGGGAGAAAAAAACATAAAATAGAAAATAAATAATAAATAGTAAATAAAGTTTAGGCCATGGATGTTACAAGTATAGAGTATTTGAACGTAAAACTGAAATCTATGCAAATCTTTGACTGATGAAGGCAATGGTAATGTCGAAACATCTACCAACATTCAATAACTAAATGCATATTATAAAGCTTTTGTCTACAATGATCGTGTCGAGAAATAGTTCCTGTCTTGTTACACATCAAATCCAAATTTATGTAAACTTATAGCTTGATTAAGACTTCTATTAATCCCCGCTGACATCAATATAAATGTCTAAGGTATTAATTTTTAATAAAAGTACCACCTTGAAATAATAATTATTAATTTATTTACACTTCCAAACTTTTACTGTAACTGGGGACTATCAATATTATACATTCATCACCGCGGACTAGTTTCCTTCTCTCGATTGATACATTCAACTCATCCTCCGTCGAAATCTACGGATTCTTCGAGATTCTGTTGCATCTGTATTCTTCATAGAATTCCGGTTGAATAAAATATTCGGTTTGGAATTCCCATAATGTTCACCAAATTCAACAGACATCTGAGGAAGTCCTCAGGCTACATCGACTGAAAGTTTGTAACTTTAACGACCAAGAGAAACGAGCAACTCGGATAGAATCAATTATTCGACTTACAATACGTTCCTCTTTTATGTGGTGTGTCTTTCAGGACGTCGGCATTCATGGCCCTCCACAATTTCCTGTTCTTTGTAATTCTTAATGAATTTTGTCTTTTTTTAAAATCTCTCTTAAACCTTGTTCTACATTCCATTTACATCAACTCTTTCTTCTTCTATGTGTCGTGTCCCTTCAGGACGTTGAAGATCATGTCTCTCCACGATTTCCTGTCCTTTGTAGCTCTTAATAAATGTTGTCTTTTTGTTATTTCTCCTAAAGCTTCTCCCGCCATCTTTCGTCTCCTAAGTGCCATGTCCTTTCAGGACATTGAAGGTGATAGCTCTCCACAATTTCCTGTCCTTTGTAGCTCATAATAACTTTTTTTTTTTTGTTATTTCTCCTAAACCTTGTTCCGCCATCCATTTACTAAAGCTCATTCTTCTTCTTCTGTTCGCCGTGTCCTTTCAGGACTTAGGTGATCATGGCCCTCCACAATTTCCTGTACTTTGTAGTTCTTAATGAATTTTGTGTTTTTTATCTTTCTTAAACTTTGTTCCACAATCCAAAACTCATAGAAATGTACAGTGTTATTTCTGGACTTAGGTGATCATGGCTCTCCACAATTTCCTGTCCTTTGTAGCACTTAATAAATTGAGTCTATTTGTTATTTCTCCTAAACCCTATTCCTTGATCCATTTACTCAAGCTCATTCTTCTTCTGTGTACCGTGTCCCTTCAGGACTTAGGTGATCATGGCTCTCCACAATTTCCTGTTCTTTGTAGCTCTTAATAAATTGAGTCTCTTTGTTATTTCTCCTAAACCCTATTCCGTCATCCATTTACTCAAGCTCATTCTTCTTCTGTGTACCGTGTCCCTTCAGGTCTTAGATAATGACGGCTCTCCACAATTTCCTGTCCTTTGTCGTTCTCAATAAATCGTGACTTTTTGTTATCTCTTCTAATCCCTGTTTTGCAATCTATTTACACATGCTCTCCCACGTTCTTTCATGCATTTTTCTCCTCTCCCTTTTGCCTTTAATTTGTCTTGTGAGTTTCAAAATTTTCAAGCCGTCTTTCCTCATTATGTGCCCTAGAAATTTCAAATGTCCTTCCTTATATTAATTCTAGGTCACAATTTTGCTCCTATTTTCTATAAACTCCATAATTGCTTACATGTTTGGAATATGGTATTGTTAACATGTTTCTGTAGAACCAGATTTCTGTTGCTTCAAGTCTTTTTTTCCATCTGAGTGGAGATTTCTAGCATTCACTGACTCATAGGAGGGCTCCTATTACATAACAATTCCCTACACTCTTTCTGTTGAAACGTTTCTATTTCGTAATACCTTGCTTAGTTTTTGGAAGGCATCTTTCGCACTAACAATAAGCCTTCAGATTTTAATCTCGCGCTTTCTGTCTTGCGTTAAAACACTTTCCAGATATTTAAATCGTTGTAGTTGTTTTGATTTTAATCGTTTCACCCCAAGCAAGGCGATAATGCCACTATGACGCAGTTGGTTACAGGGAGTAAAAGAGAATAATTTCGTAAGGGTGATTGAGCAAAAGACAAAAAAGGAATAATGTTCAAGAAGGCAAAAGGTAACGATTGACGCTACCTTTAAATTTTGGGAGATTGATGTTATCAGAGAAGCAAGAATTTCAAAAAGAATTCCACATGTTAAGAGTGCGAGAAAAGAAACTGTTAGAGTAGAAACCTGGCTAGTACTTTGAGACCTACTTGCACATCTAGTAGCACGCATAAATTTATGTAGTCGGGCCAAGAGGCAAAAAGCCCATCAGAAAAGTTGTCTGTCTATATTTCCGAGATGATGTATTATGTACATTATTTACATTATTCAGACAATTGTCCTCATCTTTGTCGCCATATTTATTACAACGTTTCGGCCCTTCAGTATCTCTCTATATTTCTGAGATAAGGTATTATGTACACTATTTACATTATTCAGACAATTGTCCTCATCTTTGTCGCCATATTTATTACAACGTTTCGGCCCTTCAGTATCTCTCTATATTTCTGAGATAAGGTATTATGTACATTATTTACATTATTCAGACAATTGTCCTCATCTTTGTCGCCATATTTATTACAACGTTTCGGCCCTTCAGTATCTCTCTATATTTCTGAGATAAGGTATTATGTACACTATTTACATTATTCAGACAATTGTCCTCATCTTTGTCGCCATATTTATTACAACGATTCGGCCCATCAGTATCTCTCTATATTTCTGAGATAAGGTATTATGTACATTATTTACATTATTCAGACAATTGTCCTCATCTTTGTCGCTATATTTATTACAACGTTTCGGCCCTTCAGTATCTCTCTATATTTCTGAGATAAGGTATTATGTACACTATTTACATTATTCAGACAATTGTCCTCATCTTTGTCGCCATATTTATTACAACGTTTCGGCCCTTCAGTATCTCTCTATATTTCTGAGATAAGGTATTATGTACACTATTTACATTATTCAGACAATTGTCCTCATCTTTGTCGCCATATTTATTACAACATTTCAGCCCTTCAGTATCTGCCTATATTTCTGAGATGCGGTATTATCTACACTATTTACATTATTCGAACTATTGTCGTCATCTTTGTTGCTATATTTATTACAACTTTTTGGCCGTTGTACGCTCCGGCCTTCTTCAGGTGGTTTGAATTTCGAACTGAGCCCTTTATTTCGCTCACTGGGATAGACTGTTCTAGTTCCACGTGCCACGTTTAATGGATGTCAGTTATCAGTTATCTCCTGTTAATTTCCCTCTGAACCCAAAGAGTGTGAGTTCAATACCCGGTTAAGACAGTGGAGAACTTTCAGATGGAAATTAACAGGATATAACTGATAACTAAGCCGGAGAGCACAATCTTTGGGGTAACAGCAACAAAAATGTGGACAATACTCCGCATATAAATACTGTAAATAATGATAACGCCACCCCACAAAAATACTTTTTTCGAAAAACTCTGTAATCTGGAAAGACTCTGATGAAGGCCGAATAGCAAGACGGTCGAAACGTTGTAATAACAGCAACAAAGTTGAGAACAATAGAAGCATGTACATTTTTTAATAATGAAAATAAATGTTTTTTTTTTTTTTCTGTTTTTATTCCCATTCAGTGCCAGTATAGTGCAGGGGTTACAGGTAGCGATAGTAAACGTGAATACTGGGAACATGGAGGATCAAGGTAAGAAAAAAAGATGAACGAGGTTCAAGAAAACAGAAGATGGCGATTGAGGTTGCATTTAATTTTTTGAAAATTGTACTCATCAGAGAAGCAAGAAATCGTTATGGTGGAAAGTGCGAGAAATTAAACTGTTGGTCATGGCTCTCCACAATTTCCTGTACTTTGTAGCTCTTAATAAATTGCGTCTCTGTTATTTCTCCTAAACCTTGTTCCGTCATCCATTTACTCAAACACATTCTTCTTCTATGGGTCGTGTCCCTTCAGAACTTAGGCGATCGTGGCTCTCTACAATTTCCTTTACTTTGTATCTCTTAATAAATTTTGTCGTTTGCCATTTCTCCTAAACCTTGTTCCGCCATCCATTTACTCAAGCTCATTCGTCTTCTATGGATCGTGTCCCTTAGTGGCTGTTTCATTCCAATTATTTCAACAGTAAAACGCCGAGACCTATTTGCCAACCAAGTAGAGCGCTCAAATTAATTTAGACAGGGCACCAAGGAAAAAACCTCATAAAAGCAGTTTTCACGAAATTATATGTAGAACAGATAGAGGGAAGTCACGTCACATCTGTGAGTGCGTAGCTGAAGCCGAGATGCCACAGTAGGATGAATTAAATTACAGATACTTCTTTGAATTTTATCAAGAATATCTCGAGATTCGAAGCAAGAGAACCTGACCAGATATTGCAACATTATTCAATATATATTAAGACCGAAGAATGAAATTGGTATCAAAATGAATCAAAGCAATTCCCCTTAGAAAATTATTAAATATCGTCATACCCAGGAATAAATTACGATTAAAGTTTTTATTACATATGTCTAGACCAGAGATGTAATTAACTTTTGGTCATATCGTCCCAAATATGAAACACTCGTGATAGAAGAAAAATTACTGCTTATTTCGTATTTATAATACGCAGGTTTTTTATTTACATTTCTGACGTGTTATACGTGATATTTCCTGTCTTCATTGGAATATCATGTTTCTTTTTCGATTCATGATTGATTTCAAGGAAGTATTCGCCGGTCATATAAAACGGGTTTTTTGCCGTATAGATTTATGAAACTGCTGTCAATTTTATGGAAACTCATTAAGTTGAACCAAAAACAATTTCCCTCACAAAATTATTAAATTTAAATAAAATTCGCCAATCATATAAAACGGGTTTTACGCCGTATAAATTAAAGAAACTGTTGTCAAATTTAAGGAAACCTATTAAGTTGAACCATAAATAATTTCCGTCATTTATATTCTTCGAAAATTAAAGTAAATTTTTGTTCAATTATAACTTCACCATATTTATTAACTCAGGTCGTTTTTACATCGTTCTCTTACACATTCGTTCTATTCTTCTGAGAATTTTAATAAATATTATCTAATTAGGTAAAACATCTACAGTTTCCTGTAGGTATCCCATATGCTATTAGTATTTCTTTCATCTTACTATAATGAATGTAGTCAAATGCCTTTGAGAAGTCAACAAGGAGGGAGCTGGAAGCTTTTTTAGATTGTATACCTTCCAAGATTCGTCGAATGGTATGAATCTGTCCCGATGTTGAGCCAATTAGATCAACATCCAGTGATTTCGTGCCTTTAAAAGTTGAACAGATCAGTGCCCTATTACACACTTAGATCATGCCAAAATAGACTCTGCTCTTAGTCCGACATTAGAGAAGTCAGGTGCATTGACAGTATTAAGTTACTTAATGAATTAAGTATAACTTTTAAATTGCATCTTATAACAAAACAATATTCTATAAGGAGATACTAATTGAAAATACATAAACCTCTTTGACTATAAACTAACAGAAATCCAAAAACAATATCAAAATTAGAAGGTATATATATATATATATATATATATATATATATATATATATATATATATATATATATATGACGGGATACAGAGCTACATAGTCTTATAAAGAAACACACGTACGCATGTCAAGATGTAGGGACACAGACTCATATATACATGCAGAGAATCATTCAGTTTGGCACAGGGATACACACTGTAATATTGTGTATATATTACGATGCAAACAAATACGCTGTCACATGCAAAAAGAAACACAGGTGCCCAGTGTTAAATAAAAATCCGGAAACACACACGACCAGAAACACTACTAGCCCATGTATTTTGATTTCATAAGAGTAGCTTAGGTGTGGCATAATGCCGAAATTATGGGACAGTCAATGAGGATCGAAAATCACTATCCAATTTTAATTGATCTGGCGAGACAAGCTTGCTAAACATTACACCACGTGGAAATGTCCCTGACACAAATATATTTTGACACAGAGAGACGCTCAATGATATAGTGACATATAATGGCGTACACATAAACTTGTTTTGTGACGTACGGTGGGCGTTAATAATTAAGTATAACTCAAGACTTAATCTTAAAATAAATCAGTATTTAATTACAACAACAAATTACTTCAAACAAGTACAAAGAAGTAAAAGTCAACCAATGATAATTAAGCATTTCAGTGAATACCTTGTTAGTAGCGCGGCTCGGTTTAACGTCCGGTGAATCCTAACTGAAAACCCCAATCAACGATGCACACTAATTCGACTGGATAGTTCCACTCAATTGTCACTCAATAATCACTTCAGTCAGTAGCCTGACACCGGCGGAAAACATATATTCATATGTCCACAGTGTCACGATCGTACATTGGTGTTGGTAGATACTCATTTTCTTTCTCTATGACAACTTGATATAGACACACAATCTGGCAAACCCATTGGAAGCAAGACTTTATATATCGCGAGACAGACATACAAACGTACGCACAATAACATTTTGTGATGCAATCATATACACAAAAACAAGATGGCGTATAGAAAGGAACACGTTTGAATAAGCTAGGTAAAAGGGGGACACACTGTCACATGTAGAGAGGCATACAGGTTTGGTGAAAACGAAAAACGCATTCATCGATGCCCTCTTGTTTACAAAGATCTATACTTCACTTAGCCGGCCACAAATGGTGACTGACTGCCGGCGGCTACAGATATAAACGTGAAGTAAAATTTTCTGCCTTCCTCCTTCCCCCCAGTGTAACTGAAAAGTGTCGGCCACAATGGAGCATCGTTCGACACACAAATAAAAAGCAAATTCAAGTGATTTAACAAGAAATGAAATGGGAAGTGAGCTCATTAGGGTCTAACCACAGAGAACGCCGGGCGAGAAGAATGAAACTACCAATGGCGGAGGGCCGGAGAGAAAATAAGGAAGACTGAGACGGTTTTTTTTCGGATGGGTAGTGGTGGGGGAGATTTAGAAACAATGGCGTATGTGTGGACGCTTGGAAAAAAATGAAGATAATGATTTTAAGTATGAAATGATTTCGTTTTGGGTAAAGAGGTTCAGCGTGTTGGAAGCTGGAGAAACAGAATGTTTGGGGGAGAACGAAAAAAAACAAAACAAAAAAACAAAACAAAAGGAGGGAAAGGAAGAAAAAATTTTCAGGGAAGAAATCAGGATAATATAATTTGACTGGCCCATTTTTTTTTACAGTTGTTTTCTCCCATTTTCCCTTTCTTCAAACAAAACACACTGAAACCGGAAATTACCCTTCAGGTTGAATGTAAGCGAAAATTCCGACAATTTCGGAGTCGGTCTTGAAGGATTTCAAGTGGATGTTTTTCCCTGTGTTTTTTTTATAGCTTGTTCGTAAAATGGACTTTGTCTTCAAATAGAGTAAGAGTCTTGAGACGACAAAGAGTACACAGAATCAAGGGCGCATTACAAGAAATAAAATTTTTACTGATTCTCTCAAGATATCATTAAAGGTATTATTCCTGCCCAGGCAAAGTTTTCTTATGTTTTCTGAGCGACCCTAAGTGTTCTCAATTTTCAACTTGATCCTCTTAGTTTTTTTTTTCATCTCTCCTATTGTCTGAATGAATTTTATTATTATTATTTTTTCCCAGAACAACTGTTCTTTCTATCTTTTTGCCTGGGTCTTTCTAATAATTCTCATCTCGTTACAAACTATAGGCCTAGTTGCTATTTTATTATACATTTTTCATTAAAGGTTTCCCTGTTTATATTTATGATATGAGGTATTGTAATTATTTCCACAATGCAGGCTGTTATCTTCATCTTTGTTGCAATACTGACGACTTTTTGGGCGTTGTACGCTTCGGTGTTCATCAGGCGATTTGAATTTCGAA
Organism: Acanthosepion pharaonis; assembly: GCA_903632075.3. NCBI lineage: Eukaryota > Metazoa > Mollusca > Cephalopoda > Sepiida > Sepiidae > Acanthosepion > Acanthosepion pharaonis. The sequence goes on from CAHIKZ030000287.1 coordinate 29,172, forward strand.
CTCAACCCTTTATTTCGTCCACCTGGGTCGATCGTTCTAGTTCCACGTGCCATGCCGATTCCGGTGGTCTAAGTATCAGTTATCTCCCTTTTAATTGAACTCTCCAATTTTCAGCTAGGTATTGGTTCATTGGATAGAAGCGTTGATTGAACCCTGTGACTTGACGCAAAGAGTTGTGAGTTCAGTACATGGCTAGAGCTGAGGAGAAGAAAAAAAAAAAAAAAACTCGAAGAGTTGATCTAAAGGAAGATAACCAATATTGAAACATCCGGAAGAGGCATGACACGTAGAATCTAGAACACTCAACTCCGGCGGACGAAATAAAGTGTTCAGTTCGAAATCCCAATCACCTGAAGAAGGCCGGAGCGTACAATGACCGAAACGTCGTAAAATTACAATCACATGAATTCATTGTCTATTTTTCTCTGGCATTAAATAAGACTAGATATGATTATCGTAAAGAAATTATGACAAGCATATCTCCTTTTATTTGGCATTTCGACGTGGTGTAATTGTCTCGATGGATTAATTACGACTGAATAGTGAGTTCGATCCTCACTGTGTGCCCCCATACATTCAGCTTTGTGCCACATCTAAGCAACCCTTAGGAAATCACCAAATCTGAACTTATTTAAGCATTTATTCGCGGAGACAGATTTGGTTTCCAACCTGGATCCCCACTAAGCCCAATCATTTTGCCCATTTAACAGTCAAGCAAACCGCTCTAATTGAATTTCTAAAAAATAACGATATAACACAACTGACGTGTGAAAATGCGATATTTTTTTTAAAAAAAAAAGAAAAGGAAATGTATCCTTTTCAGCAATCTTTGGAACGTGTATGAAAAATTCTTCCGTCTATCCTTAAGCAATTGTTTCATTTTAAGTTGTCCTTTTACTTTTTCTTTCTTTGTCTTTCACTGTCGTAACGATTCTTTTATAAAATATCGGATTCAACAAAGTTCTTTGTAAATTGTAAAGAAAGATTCTGTAATACATTCGATCCTGACCAGAATAAATTGAATGTTTGTTTTTAAACATAGAATAATAATATTCTTATTTAGTTTTATGATAATTCTTATTTTATTTTACAGTAATTAAAAAAAAATGTTTTTGCTGTACATAAAACGTACCCCTGATTTTGCTCATTAATTTTAGAAAAAATGCTTATTATACATAGGCAATTACAGTAATTGTAGTGTATTTTTTAAGATTGTTCATTAAAATGTGAATAACATGGTGCCCCTGTTAAACTTTACATCGTATATTTCTTCTAGGTGAAAAAGAGATTTCCGTGCAGATGACAGTCTAATTTTGATGTTTTTGGTCTTCTGTCAGTTTATATTCAAATAGGTTTATGTATTTTCAATTAGTATCTCCTAGTAGAATATTGTTTTGTTATAAGATGCAATTTAAAAGTTATACTTAATTCATTAAGTAACTTAATACTGTCAATGCACCTGACTTCTCTAATGTCGGACTAAGAGCAGAGTCTATTTTGGCATGATCTAAGTGTGCAATAGGGCTCTTATCTGTTCAACTTTTAAAGGCACGAAATCACTGGATGTTGATCTAATTGGCTCGACATCGGGGCAGATTCATACCATTCGACGAATCTTGGAAGTTATACAATCTAAAAAAGCTTCCAGCTCCCTCCTTGGTGACTTCTCAAAGGCATTTGACTACATTCATTATGGGAAGATGAAAGAAATACTAATAGCATATGGGATACCTACTGTAGAAAAACTGTAGATGCTGTACCTAATTAGATAATATTTATTAAAATTCTCAGAAGAATAGAATGAATGTTTAGGAGAACGATGTAAAAACGACCTGAGTTAATAAATATGGTGAAGTTATAATTGAACAAAAATTTACTTTATTTTTCGAAGAATAGAGATGACGGAAATTATTTATGGTTCAACTTAATAGATTTCCTTAAATTTGACAACAGTTTCTTTAATTTATACGGCGTAAAACCCGTTTTATATGATTGGCGAATTTTATTTAAATTTAATAATTTTGTGAGGGAAATTGTTTTTGGTTCAACTTAATGATTTTCCTTAAAATTGACAACAGTTTCATAAATCTATACGGCAAAAAACCCGTTTTATATGACCGGCGAATACTTCCAATGAAAACAGGAAATAGCCATGTATAACACACGTCAGAAATGTAAATAAAAAACCTGCGTATTATACATACGAAATAAGCAGTAACTTTTCTTCTATCACGAGTGTTTCATATTCGGGACGATATGACCGAAAGTTAATTACATCTCTGGTCTAGACATATGTAATAAAAACTTTAATCGTAATTTATTCCTGAGTATGACGATATTTAATAATTTTGTGAGGGGAATTGTTTTGATTCATTTTGATACAAGTTTCATTCTTCGGTCTTAATATATATTGAATAATATTGCAATATCTGATCAGGTTCTCCTGCTTCGAATCTCGAGATATTCTTGATAAAATTCAAAGAAGTATCTATAATTTAATTCATCCTACTGTGGCATCTCGGCTTCAGCTACGCACTCACTGACGTGACGTGACTTTCCTCTGTCTGTTCTACATATAATTTTGTGAAAACTGCTTTTATGAGCTTGTTTTCCCTGGTGCCCTGTCTAAATTAATTTGAGCGCGCTACTTGGTTGGCAAATAGGTCTTGGCGTTTTACTGTTGAAATAATTGGAATAAAACAGCCACTAAGGGACACGGCCCATAGAAGAAGAATGAGCTTGAGTAAATGGATGACGGAACAAGGTTTTAGGAGAAATAACAGAGACGCAATTTATTAAGAGCTACAAAGTACAGGAAATTGTGGCGAGCCATGGCCAACAGTTTAATTTCTCGCACTTTCCACCTGTTTAAGTCCATAACGATTTCTTGCTTCCCTCATGTGTACAATTTTCAAAAAATTAAATGCAACCTCAATCGCCATCTTCTTGAACCTCGTTCATCTTTTGCTCTTACCTCGATCCTCCATGTTCTCAGTATTCACTTTCACAATCGCTACCTGTAATCCTTGCACTGTAATGGCACTGAAAAGAATGAAAGAGAAAAAATAAATAAAAATAAAAACATTTGTTTTCATTATTTTCATGCTTCTATTGTCCCCGCCTTTGTTGCTGTTGTTACAATGTTTCGACCGACTTGCTAATCGGTCTTCATCAGACACTTTCCAGATTAAAGAGTTTTGCGCAAAAACTATTTTCGCGAGGTGGAGTTACCATTATTTACATAAATAAAATCAATGAAACGCCAATATAAAAGAATACTTTCATGATATTCGCTATATAATATTCTACGATATCTTAGTTATCAAACTGTATTCTAAAATATAATTTCAACAAAGCTACAACATAAAGCACATATATCACTGCCTCAAATATTTATGTCCTCAATGTATATGCACAAAGTTGAGTATGATCTACCATGTATTCAAATGTGAAAGCAGAACAACATAAATCATATTTTTATTACTTCAAGGCTCCCAAGAAAATTAAATTTCGACATGAAATGACCCATAAAAAAGTTGATATATCTTTAAACAAAAAATCAAGCAATGAATAAATCTTAATCCCAAGTACTTGTCATAAAAGAATAATTAACATGGCTATTAATGATTTTTTATTTTGCTTAATTTCTGTCCGTATCAGAGGCAGACATCATGAAAGTTTTCTTTATATTGTCAATGTATTCGTCATCTTCAACGTTGTCGTCCATCTTAAAAGGCCGTCATATTTACTGTTATCCAATAGGTTCGAAAGGCAGCATTTTTAACACATTTCCGACGATGGTTTGTAGCAAAATCTTTTAAAAATACTACCAAACAACCAGCAGAGCTTTCACGATATTAAGCTATATAATACCCTACAATTTCTTAAATAAAACTGTATTCTAAAATATAATTTCAACAAAACAACACAAAACACATGTCCACCTCTAGTACGTATGTCTACACAAACATGTATATGCACAAAAGTTGTGTATCATTTACCATGTATTCAATTGTGAAAGCATAATAACATATATTGTATTTTTATTGCTTCAAAGCTCTCAAGAAAATTTAATTTCGGCATTTAATTAGCCATAAAGAGTTTATATGCCGTTAAACAAACAAAACAAAGTTTCTCATTTTCTTTCCCAATCATTCCAAGTGCTCCTAATATTACATGGATAACATTTCAAAGACGGCACCTTACATCCTGCTAAGATCACAAGGTAATCAATTGTTTCCTCAAATAGATCACAACAAATTTACAGCATAAACATACATATCACCGCCTCTAGTAATTATGTCCACATAAACACGTATATACACAAAAGCTGAGTATCATTTGCCATGTATTCAAATGTGAATGCATAACAACGTAAATCATATTTTTATTACTTCAAGTTTCTCAAGAAAATTAAATTTTGGCATTAACCCATAAAGAAGTTGATATATCTTTAAACAAAAAAATCAAGCAGTGAATAAATCGTAATCCTAGTACTTGTTCTAAAAGAATAATTAACATGGATATTAATGACTTTTATTTTGCTTAATTTCTGTCCGTATCAGAGGCAGACATCATGAAAGTTTTCTTTATATTGTCAATGTCTTCGTCATCTTCAACGTTGTCGTTCATCTTAAAAGGCCGTCATATTTACTGGTATCTAATAGGTTCGAAATGCAGCATTTTTAACACATCTCCGACAATGGTTTCAGGGATGCTATATCAGAAAAATAACCGATTGGAATGCGTGTGACTTTTTTTTTTTTTTTTTTTTGTAATTTCTACCCCTCATGTGAGCGTATTTTCGCCGCAAGCCAATTGAGTTTTTGTGCAAACATTTCCATGTTTTTGTTCTGAATTTTATGGAAATTTTATGTTTCAAATTTAAACTCCATTTTTCTCTATCCTTTTTTTAAATTTTATTAATTTAATATTACAAAAAATAAATTATTCAATGAGCAACCTCTTCCCTCCAAATGCACCTACCCGAGTTCTCCCTGTTGAAGAAGGGATGGTACATTTTCCAATACCAATCTACTTGCAAGATCAGTTTTAATTTTACGACTGCTTTTCTTATAGATGGATCTGGAACATTGGTTTTTCTTAAAATTGTTTCATGAGGAAGTCTCATTAAGCCCCCTTCTTCTTTTGACGGTTTTATTTTGTCTGTGTTCTTTCGAGATCTTTCAAGGCCATTGGATATTGAATGAAATTCTAAGTCTTTTTTTTATGAAAGGGATAAATATTCTTTTTATCTGGGGACATACTCCAGTCATAATTAAATGTCTGACCAGTTCGATAAAGTTAAATTGGCATCGACTCTCAAAAATGAAATACAATCTGTTGTTAACTGGGGCAAGAATGGCATGTTAATTTTAACGACTCCAAAACGAAACTGCTATCAATCACCTGAGAAAACCCTTTCTGTCATTAATCAAAATGGCTGATGCAGACCTCCAGGAAAATGACTCGTTGCTGGAAAAGTTGATTTACTGTATCGTGCTAGACAATTTTTGTCTTTAGATTATTTCTAACACTAGCAGCATGGCCCGGCGTTGCTCGTGCTTGATTCAAAAATCGTACGACTCATACAGCAATCGCTATCACTTGACTTAAAATATTTTTGCCCTTCCTTACCTTTAAAGAAGTGCCTTTGCAGTTCTGATGTTGTTACATGCTTTACTTCTTGCCTATCTCACACTGCGAATTTTTCTAAGCTATTTACTAAACATTAAATCTGTTAGTAAAAAAGAACTAAACAAAATGAACACAAAACGATCAGCTTTAAAAAAGGACCCAAAGCTGGAAAAACCAAATGAAAAAAGAATGTTAACAACAAATACTTTTTCACACCCAACCCAGTTCTGCGGAATCAGAATCAACGTTGAGTTTAAGCAAGCGAATGAGTCAATTGGAGGAAAGTGTCATGTAGATTTAAATTTTTCCCACTTGTGACGAATGCAGCTATCGATTTTTTTGCATGCTACCATGCTAGTTAACATTCGTGTCAGTCAGCTGTTGGCTCTCATGTTGGCCAATAGAATCTTCCTGCCTATTCGTGACAGCCAGCTATAGGCTCTCACTCTGGCCAGTAGAAAATGGCCGCAAAGTACATGAAAACTGTCGTAGAAGCATGAAAAATCGATTATTTCCACTATCGATGGGAGTTGGGAAATGCAAAGTCGGTCTTGGCTTTCCTAATAACTTGGAGCATGTGCATGTGTATTGCCTTTTAGAGATAGAGATATTTTATACATCTACCGTTCGTTCATTCTTTGAATACTGCTGTCACATATAGTCTGGTGCTCCTGTATTTATTTAGAGATTCTTAAGAATATCTAAACAAGAATCCGCAATATTATTGGTTCTGACCTGGCATCTCGGCTTCAGTAATGTTGCTTACCTCTGCCTTTTCTACAAATATTTTCATGCCAATTGTTCTGACGAACTTTCCTCTTTGATATAAAATTGTAATCATCATAAATATTCTTTGGAATTTAATTTTTAAAATTTGTTATTTTTAATCCCCACACTCCACAGAAATAAAAAAATGTACATATGGGAACTAGTTAGGATGACATAAAGACGTTGTAGTATTATGGGGACTGTATTATGAATGGTATGTAAGAATGTGTTGTTTTGGTGTAAGGAATACTGTGGTCAATAATCGTCTCCAGCTTTGTTTAAGATAAGAGAGAAAGAAGACCAACCTTCCTCTATCCTCCCCTTTGGCCTTCTGCCACATTTTTGTGTTACAATAAAATAAATCTTACTTTCTTCTTAGGTACCCAGATAATATAAATTTAAGCGCAGTACTACATTGATAAAAAACTGATAAAAGTTTGCTAACCATTACACTACATCGAAATGCCCAAATATATATATATATCTATCTCTCTCTCTCTCTCTCTCTCTCTCTCTCTCTCTCTCTCTGTGTGTGTGTGTGTGTGTGTGTGTGGAGGGAAAGAATATACACACACACACACGTGTGTGTATATTCTTTCCCTCCATCTTATTCTAACATTAGATTGTCTATGGTGTGTGTATGTCACCACGAAATGTATCTTTATGCATTAGACACCCGACAACATTCATTTTTCTCTTACTTAAACCCCTTCCACCCACCTCTCCTAAAATTCTCTCTGTTAAGGTTTGATCTCCCTCCTCCTCATACTTACTCTCTTTCTAAATTCTGTTTTTATTTCTGGAGTTGTTTTTTCTGTTTTCTTACGATTCCAATGGAATAAATTATGACCATGGAATATTAGTGTTTTTTTTTATTTATATATATATATATATATATATATATATATATATATATATATATATATATATATATATATATATAACTTTTTTTAAAATTAACTTTTTAAAAAAAATCCATGCATTTAACGGATGTCAAAATTCATTGAATAATACACCCCTACCCCTACCAAACCGTAACTAATAACTGACACATCAAAATACAGACATAATGAACACGCAAACACCCCTTGTCTGGTTGAATTGGATTTCTCTGTATCCTTGGAAACGTGAATTATGATTTTAGCTGTGTCTTTAAAATCCAGTAATTTTAAAAGTTACTCCAAAATTCACTTCAGGATGAAATGGAACTAATATCTTTAATTTAATTACAAAATTAAATTCGAAGCTTTTAGCTTCCATTTTTGAAACATGGTTAGAACTGTGTAGCGAAAAAAAACATATTTTAATCAATTAATTTATAATATTAATGCTCTGTAAATTTACATTGAGCACTATTTTGTAAAAATAAAAATATCTATAAGAACACCGGATTATATATCTTACTGTTCTTTCTTTTTATTTATATATATATATATATATATATATATATACACACACACACACACACACACACACATACATACATATATATATATATATATATATATATATATATATATATATATATATATATATATATATGTGTGTGTGTGTGTGTGTGTTCTCTTTAATCGTTTTATATGGTTCATTCTCTCTAAAATATACTGCTTACGACCATATCAACACCGGTTCTCGCATGATCACCGAAGTTAAGCAACGTGGATTCTGCTTTGAAATATCATATACTTCTTTAAACGATAATGCCTCGGAATTGGAAATCGTAGAACCAAGTTCAAATTCCGGTTGGGTTCGTTTTATTTACCTACGCGCAAATCCCCTAGGGAAAGGTATGTATCCACCTCTTCTGCTCCCACCTATGGATTAATTAGTAAAACGTCTATCTGTAAATTATTGTTATCTCCAAAAAGTAATCTTTCGATACTTTCCGGATATGAATAAACTGCAAGGTGTTGATAAACCGTGAAAGAATCAGTAAACCATTTAAAGATTCGGTACTGTTATTAATTATTATTTTCGCTTTTTCTTTTCGTGTAGATTCCTCGTTTTTTCCCGAAAATTTCTCGTTTCAACGAAGAAGAAATTCCGGCTGGTTCCTTTGAATAGCTTTTAGCAAAAATGGTATCGTTTTCATGGAAATGAGGGTCTCATTTAAACTCCTCTGTTTGTTTTATGATTGCATAATGTATTTTCACTGGCCAATCAAACACTGCCTAGTGAATGTCTTGCAGAAAACTAAAAAAACAAATAATAAAGGTTCAGCAGTGATAGCATAAAAAGTTTTCGATGAAACCATCCAGTTTTTTTTAAGCATTGGTCCTCAAAGATTCTCTGATATCAAATGGCTGCCAAAACAATCTGTTAAAGTTTGATTCAGAATGATTTCTAGTAACATCTATTTTCTACAGGGTGCCCAGTAAAAAAAGGAGACCGTCTGTTATCACTGTTTTACATTTCAGAAATAATTGACCTTGAAGAGCCTTAAATAATTTTCTGGAATATTCATGATTTTGAATAATCATTCGGCTGTGGCGTAATTACTTAAATCTGATTGGGTCTTTTATGGTTGATTAATTGCTGTTCGATCTTTATTCATTTAAAAGTTATTTGCAGACAACTTTCGACTTCCATTCTGGCCTTCTCGTATGACGAAAGAAAAAGCTCATTTTGAGCATCAAATTATCCGAATTTTCAAAGAACATTCGACAGCGAGATTGACGAAATCTGCAGAAATTCTCCATTAATTTTTCAGTCACCTCAATCGCCACTAGTTTTCATTGTTTGTCTTACGTCTTTCTGAATTTGCCGCTTTTTTACTGGATACCCTATAGTAACATCTGGCAACATCTGATTTCTAGTAATGTCTAGTAATATTTGATTTCTAGTAATATCTAGTAACATTTGATTTCTAGTGTATATCTAGTAACTTTTGATTCCTAGTAACATCTAGTAACATTTGATTTCTAGTAATATCTAGTAACATTTGATTCCTAGTAACATCTAGTAACATTTGATTTCTACAATATCTAATAACATTTGATTCCTAGTAACATCTTGTAACATTTGATTTCTAGTAATATCTAGTAATATTTGATTTCTCGTAATATCTAGTAACTTTTGATTCCTAGTAACATCTAGTAACATTTGATTTCTAGTAATATCTAGTAACATTTGATTCTTAGTAACATCTAGTAACATTTGATTTCTACAATATCTAGTAACATTTGATTCCTAGTAACATCTAGTAACATTTGATTTCTAGTAATATCTAGTAATATTTGATTTCTAGTAATATCTAGTAACATTTGATTTCTATTAATATCGAGTAACATCTGATTTCTAGTTATATCTAGTAACATTTGATTTCTAGTAACATCTAGTAATATTTGATTTCTAGTAATATCTAGTAACATTTGATTTCTAGTAATATCGAGTAACATTTGATTCCTAGTAACATCTAGTAACATTTGATTTCTAGTAATATCTAGTAATATTTGATTTCTAGTAATATCTAGTAACATCTGATTTCTAGTAATATCAAGTAACATTTGATTTCTAGTAACATCTAGTAACATTTGATTTCTAGCAATATCTAGTAACATTTGGTTTCTAGTAGCATCTAGCAATATTTGCTAAGCTATGTTCAGGATTCTTCTCGTATTGCAAGCTCTATTTCTTTTTATTGTTACAGATACCATGCAACCCAATACACTCTGTCATATGTTCAGGTCATCGGTGACTAAAGCGGTTCACCCACCATGCTTTTCTGTTTTTGAAAGTGTCTAGACACCTAGCTGAACTTTTAAAAATACCTATTAAGTTGTGGATCAGCCTTCTTGGAGTTTGATGGAATCAACAGCCACATATCTATAACCAAATCAAGGATTATGACTCTCCATAGCTTCCTTTGATTTAATATCTACGAATTGGCAATGCGGGAGTCGTGGGATATTTTTCTCTATTGACATTATTCGAACTATTGTCCTCATCTTTGTTGCCATATTTATCCAAAGATTTCGGCCGATGTAAGGCCACATGGCACAGTGGATAAAGTTGGTTAGATCCAGTGACAGGACCCAAAGAGTTGTGAGTTCAATACCTGGTTAAGGCGGTGGAGAACCTGGAGAAGGGAATTAACAGGAGATAAATGATAACTGACATCCATTAGACATGGCACGTGGAATTAGAACATTCTATCCCAGTGGGCAACATTCCAACCACCTGAAGAAGGCCGGAGCGTACAACGGCCGAAACGTTGAGATAAATATGGCAACAAAGATGAGGACAATAGTCCGAATAATGTAAATAGTGTACATAATACCCCATCGCAGAAATATAGACAGACACTGAATAATTTTCTGTTGCATATTCCATGGGTTTTGAGTCAAGGTTGGCATTCATCTAGACTGCTTCATTTACCAAGGCGATATGTTATTTATCCATAGCTGGTGGGAAGAGGTAAATGAATTTATTCCATTACCCCAACAAAAAAAAAAAAAAAAAAAAAGTTGGAATCTAAACTCAGACAATCAATTCCTTATTTCTAATCTGTCTACAAGTAGTACATGAAACACAGTATTAAATGCTAAACGATCAGATAACAATGGTCAATACGATTTTTGGTGCCAAGAAGCAAAACACGTTTCTTTAGCTAATTTGATGGTGCTGATTCCAAAAATGGCCTTAGTTATTCATGGTTATCTACAATTATTGCTGTACAGAAACTGCTCATTTTTGGCAAAAAAATAAATTTACAATCTTGGGTGATCGTAGAATTTTGTTAATAAAGGTCGTAAAAACCAATCAGTTTGCCGGTAATCTGAGAAATTTATGTCAGCCATCTTCAATAATCTATTTTTATAAGAAAAATGTTTGAATCAAAGATTTAAAAAAAGAATTACGGAATTTCCCATTCAAATTAACTGATAAACTTTATCAGTAATACACTATAGTAAACCTGATAATTAAGGTGACATAAAAAAATGAAACCCTAAAATATTATTTGATATTCATAAATTTATCCATAACTTTTATTCCTTCACTACGGCAGGAAACCAAGCACATTGAGAGCATTTTGTTTTTACATTTGGAAAGAAACTCCAACTAAAGACATCCCAATTGAATGCACCTATTCCATTGTACATGATACTGCTGGAGTATCAAAAGAGACTTAAATAACATTGAACATGACAGACAATCAAGAAAGAAAAAAATACCATAGTTCTGATGTTTACGAGTGTTTTATTTCTGCTGTTAGTTTATTAAATGATTTGAAGAAAATACTTGTTGGTCTTGGTATATTCAATTGTGTTGTTTTTAAAAACAGTCTGGTTGTTATTACAAAAATAGTATTTCTCAATAAACAGACCAATATTTGATTGTTTAAATACGAACTGAGAGGTTTCTACGATTTTATTTTGAGGAATATCGCCATCGGTCATTATCATATATACAGAAAACAAACGAAAAAATGTTGTTTTTTTTTCAAAAAAATGAGGCATTTCTGTACAGCAAAAATGGTAGCTAACCAAAAAAAAGTGAGGTCATTTTCAAATTTAGCGTCCTCAAATTAGCTAAAAAAGATGTTTAGTATCTCAACAATTTTTTTTCGTTGACCAGTGTAATCAGCGTCTTTTTTCCATTGAGGAGAGTAGCTCGACGACAAGAAGGATTTAAAGCAAGACCTTTCAAAAGGGAGATGAACATTCTTCTAAGTTCAAACGCTATAACATAAAAGGTTAGACTAAGCTCCATAGCTATGATAAAATCAGCGTGGGGATGAGACAGCAGCGCATGGCGGGAGCTTCCCAGACTGATGTCGACGACCAGGGTGGATAAAGATGATGAGGTTTTTTTTTAATTTTTTCTTCTTCCAGATATTGGCTTCATTTAATCAATAGTTTTGATTTGATCTCTCGTTCTATTCAGTTATTTTGCTTTGTCTGTCATCGGTAAATCATTTACTGAATTTCTTCTGTGCCTTTTGTTAGTTCGATTGAATTTTACAAAACTGACTACGCATCCGTTTATGTTAATTCCTTTTTGTCTTTCTTTCTCTCATTTTAACTACCTTCAGTCAACATCCTCGCTATCCACGTTAATTAATGTCTGAGTCTACCGTACCAATATTTACAGACCAGCTTTTGTTTAGTTTAAAAAAAAAAACGTTTCTGGATGATCTGATTATATGATAGTTATTTTCTCCTTTTCATTCAATTTCTGCCATTCACATTTGTTTACAATTTCTGTCCGATCTTCATAAAATGAAAAGAGAAAATACTGGCGATTATATGGCAGCCATAACGAGAATGATACTCGTGGAAAAATATTATTATTATTATTATTATTATTATTATTATTATTATTATTATTATTAATACCAAGTCTGCGGAAAGACCTAAGGCAGGTCGTGGTGTGTTGTTATGGCCACATTTCATGTTATTTTTTTTTTTTTTTTTTATCTCCGATGAAGTTTAGCGTTACATAAACAAAGTTCTCCTTTGTGTGTGCTTAATAAGACAATTTTCTGTATGTCTCTTAAGCTGGGGTTTACATATTTCTTTCAATGTGTTGTTTTGTTCCATTTTTATAATTCCAAGTGACCTATTACCACTGGTAATTGTTTTCAATTTCCACATTTTTTTCTATTTTTTCCAGGTCTTTGTATTTTGATAGTTTTTCAAATTCCTTTTTGTTACAATCCGCTGGAAAAAAAAAAAAGTTTTTTTCTTTCTGGTTTTGACAATAATTCCGGCCTATTTGCTTCAATTTTTTTTCTGTGTGGATGGTATAATTAGAATGGTGAATCTTCTATTTCTGTAACCGGCGCTGGCCGATGTTCATACCAGTGTTTGCTTACGATTTTCAAAGTGTTTGCACATTGTCCAGTGTAAGTTGCCCTTTGTATCCGATTTTTATATTCATTTGCAAGTATAGAACATCCTGAGATTAGATGGTCTATTGTTTCTTGGTATTTGTCCAGAACCTCCATTTTGGATCATTATTATGTATGATATTTGCCTGAAAATTCCTAGTGAAAAGACTCTCGTTTATTATTATTATTATTAATATCATTATTATTAATATTATTATTATTATTATTATTATTATTATTTCCTTTGATTTCTGTTGTATACATATTTCATTCCGGGTCCCAACCAGAGACCTAAGATCAGTAATAGTTTCATGATATTTTCCACTGATCATTTTTGAAAAAAAAAAAAAAAAAAAAAAGATGACATATATTTTATATAGATAAAGCCTTTCGTAAATTATAATCTATAGATATGAGCACGATTCTGTGCATAAATATCGCGTTCTTTGTTCCTGTGCCTTTGACAAAGCCGTACTTTTCAGTCCTATCTCCAGTCTTCTTTTGGAATCTCTATTCAATAATTCGGATGATGAGTTTTGATATCTCATTAGACTGATTTTCAGTAGTTAATTGTTAACAGCATAGGCGGTTTTCTTATGTTTTTTGACGCTAAATGTCTCTATCAGGCTAATTAGTTCTTTATAATGTGTTCTTCTTCTTCTTCTTCTTCTTATTATTATTATTATTATTATTATTATTATTATTTCTTTGACTTCTATTGTATATACATTTCCTTCCGGGTCCCATCTAAGTTCAGAAATGGCTTCATGACACACACATTTTACAATAATGGAGCTCTTCATAATGTGTCAACTGTAATAGTGAGTACAATCTTTTATTCTTCTTTAAGGCATGATCTACTAGGAGACCATTCAGTTAGTCTATCGGAACCTTTTTCCAATCAATCCGAGGCTTCGAACAACATCTGGAATTATTGATATTCGCATGTGCCACACTTTTAGATTTCCACTCCAACATCCTTGTATTTTGAGAGTCTATTGAAGATTCAGGGACTTCCATGTTAATGAGAAGGCACATTCTGTTCTTGTGGTCTTTGATTACGATGTCTGGCCGATTAGCTTTGATTGTTCTGTCAGTGTTTATTGTAAAGTCTCATAAATATTCTTACAGGTCCTATCTATGTCACCGGGTCTGGGTGGTGTTCATACCAATTTCTTCCAATCCCTTTAGTCCACTCTGTTATGCGGAGTTTTACATTCAGTTTCTTGCAGTTTCCTTCCCGTAAAAGTTGCATATTTTCTAGCACAGCTTTTGGGCAATTTTATCTTACCGAGCTGTATATTCAGTCGATGCTAACAGCGTCGATGCCTCGGGCATTAGCTATTATTATTATTATTATTATTATTATTATTATTATTATTATTATTATTATCATCTTTGATTCTGGTGTTTACGCATTTTAACCAGAGTCCTTGGGGCACAAATGGCATCATGGCATTTTCCACTGAGCATTTCTTGAGGAAAAAAAAACAACTATCCATAGCTATGGAGCTTAGTCTAGCCTTTTATGTTATAACGTTTGAACTGAGAAGAAGGTTCATCTGCCTTTTGAAAGTTGTGGACTATACTTGGGAGAACAATTTTTTTATTTTTTTAAGGCATGGGCTACCAGGAATCCCTTCAATGAGTCTATTGGAATTTTTTCCAATCATTCTGAGGGCTCCAACTACAAGTGGAATTGTTAATGTCCTCATGCGTCACATTTCTGAGATTTCAATTTCAAGGTCCTTTTATTTTGATAGTCATGTCGATAAGAAAGTACATGTTTTTTTTTTCGATGTCTTTTTCGATTTGTTTTGATTGTCTGTGTGTATTTTAAAGTTATTTTTATTAATTCCTTTGATTTCTGTTGCACATAAACATTTCCTTCTGAGTCCAACCAGAGATTCAATGTCAGAAATTCCTTCATAATGAGATTTTCCACTGATCATTTTTGCAAAAACAAAAAGAAACAAAGATTACACACATGTTACATTGATAAAGTTCTTCATCTTACTTATTATAACACCCAGTGTGTGTGTGTGTGTGTGTGTGTGTGTGTGTGTGTGTGTGTGTGTGTGTGTGCGTTTATATATTGGATCGGATTTCCTACATTTTCAACTGATTTCAACAAAACTTCACCGGACTGCGTAAATTTACCTTGCGGTGGTTCTGACAGCGCCAAAAATTAGAAAAAAATACAATGGTTTTTGCACGAAATCAATTTGAAAACACGATTAAGAGGCATCACTGTCGCGAGAATGAAAGGGGGACAACTCATATCGAGTTATGCTTATAAAATCCAGGTTGTTTGTGTTTTTTTTTTTGTTTTTTTTTTTTTTTGTGTGTGTGTGTGTGTGTGTGTGTGTTCGTTTATATATGGGATCGGATTTCCTGCATTTTCCAACCGATTTCAACAAAACTTCACTTTTTTTAGCAGGTAGTGTTTCTTATTGTCTTGCACACTTTTTTCTTTATTTTTACATTCAGAATGCTTTAAAAATTTCATTACAAGACAATTGTTTATAAAAAAATTCTATTCAATCGGTAGACTCATAACGATTGAAAACAATGTTTTTGTTTGAGTTTGGGTTTGACCAATTCGTAAAAAAAAACAAAAAAACTAATTAAGACATGCGTGTCCGTCAACCTTAAACAATAATCTTTGTCAATTTTATTTTTCAGTCTTTATGACGTTCGATACTTGACCTATCTCTTACTGTTACATCCCCAGGCAACGCCGGGCTCTACTGCTAGTAATATATAATTTGTACTCATGAGTACAAGTTTTGAAGATCTTCAAGGATATTTTTTAGTTTTCAGGGATTGCTATGTCAATAAGAAAGATCATTCTGTTCTTGTGGTCTTTGATTACAAAGCCTGGGCGATTTGGTTTCATTATTCTCTCTCTGTGTATTGTAGTCTCATAAAATTCTTACAGATCCTATTTATGTCACCGGATCTGGGTGGTGTTCATACCAATTTCTTTAAATCCCTTTCCCGTAAAAGTTACAGGTTTTAGCCCACTCTGTTATGCCGGGTATTATATTCAGTTTCTTGGAGTTTCCTTCCCGTAAACGTTGCATTTTTTCTAATGAAGCTATTGGGCCCTTTCGTCTTGCCGAATTTTATATCCATGTGTGCATCCGGTTAATAGATGGCCAGGTATTATTATTATTATTATTATTATTATTATTATTATTATTATTTCATTTGATTTCTGGTATGTACTCTTCTTTCCGGGTTTTTCCCAGAGGCCAAAGGTCAGAAATGGCATCATGACATTTTCCACTGAACAATTAAGAAAACATATTTTACATAGATGAAGGTGTAGGCTGTAATCTTGAGAACATTTTTTTTTTGTATTTCTTTAAGGCTTGGGCTACCAGAAAACACTTCAATGAATCTATTGGAATCGTTTCCAATTAATCCGAGGGCTCCAACTACAACAGGGATTGTTGATATTCTCATGTGCCACATTTCTGAGATTTCGATTTCAAGTTCCATGCATTTCGATAGATTTTTGAAGATCTTCAATGATAGATTGCAGTCTGCAGGGACTGCCATATCAATAAGGAGACCTTTTTTGCGTCTCTAATAACGATGTCTGGGCGATTAGCTTTGATTGTTCTGTGTGTATTGTTTAGGTCCTATTATATTTATTATTACCTTTCGATACAAGACTAACGAGGCATGTTTTCCCGTCGTTTTATTCTGCAGTAGACCAGTTGCCATCCAAGGCTATAGAACACGGTCTGTCATGCTATTTACTTATAATGGGGGGAAAGGAGAAGAAGAGGATTCATACCTTTCCCAAGGGTATTAACACTTAAGTAAATTTCAATATCAGTTATGTGCCATGCGTGATAAACACTTAAGGCAATCATGTATTTTTCCATGCATAACTGACGAGGCAGATTTTTTTCCCTGCAGTGCCCAATATATATATATATATATATATATATATATATATATATATATATATATATCTTCGTTTCTTAACGAAGAAAAACTAGCCTAACCACTCCCACAATAACGAATGTTATGACGGACCATGCCTAAAAACACACGTAAACCAAAAAGATAGCTTATTCCTAAAATTTCGCTTGAAGATGAAACGAGACTAAACACCTCAATTCAACTTAATTTTAATAATTATTTGGATGATTTCGGCTCTCGTTTTTGAAACATGAGAACTCTTATGTAGCGAAGGAATCATATATTTCAACAAAAAATATATATATATATATATATATATATATATATATATATATATATATATATATTAAGAAATGGACAAAGACCGACAATTTATTTATTGAAGACATTTTTATGTTTAACGTTCTTTTTTATAGATACAAGTATTTAAGTAAATGCTCTGTTTATAATAAACAGTATTAAATAACATTTACCGGCCTGAATGTCGAGAAATTTTCATAGAAAATATTCGTCCTTTGACGGAAATTCGAACCTGCATCCTATACGGAACCGTCATTGTGGCCGAGTCGGTTAAGGCACGTCAGCGTAAATGACGGTTCCGTATAGGATGCAGGTTCGAATCTGTCAAAGGCCGAATATTTTTCTATGAAAATTTCTCGGACATTCAGGCCGGTAAATGTTATTTAATACTGTTTATTATAAACAGAGCATTTACTTAAATACTTGTATCTATAAAAAAAAATGTTATATATATATATATATATAATACATACACACACACACATATATAGAGAGCAATTAGGCAGCAATCCTTCATTCATACAAGCTTTATTGAATATGACAGAGAAGGTGATTTGATTAAGTTTTTTTAATATTTTTCTCATATGATCTTTTTTTAAGCAGTCAGTTAATTGCCATGCGTGATGCACGCTTAGATGATTATTTATCTTTCGATACGTGACTGACGAGGCAGATTTTTCCAGCAGCAGGTTGCCATTTCTTTCTGCTAGACCAGTTGCCATCAATGGCTATAGAACCAGGTCTGTCATGCTATTTACCCATAGCTGAAGGGGGAGAGGATTCATTCCTTTCCCAATGTCATTAGCACGTAAGGGAATGTGAGGGGTTTCGTCTAACCTAATTTTAACATAATACAGGTGACACATTGTCCTAAAGACATACTAAAAAGTAAAACATCACAACTGATAGAAAACGTAGTTGTGAAAAGCGAGATAAAAAGACTAACTATATTCTGGAAATTTAAATCTCAAGTTGAGACAAAGATATAACTATTTGTACATTGTGTTATCATCTACTCCAGATCGATATTACACATCAATTCAGCTCATATACATGCTTAGAATTTTTCTGGCACATATGCTACGGTGCCCCTTCTATTTACCTTGAGATCCGTGATACGATCTAGAGAAGAATCAGCAATATTATTATTCCTAATCTGGCATCTCGGTTTCAGTAACTTTCCCATCGCCGTAATGTTGCCTGTCTTTCATGGTAATTGTTCAAATGAGCTCTTCGCTATGGTACTTAGCCTTTTTCAACGTAAGCGCAGTACTTACTATAGTGACGTCAAGATCTCATCAATTTACTTCTGAGCTGTAGCCGTAAATTCTATGCTAACAGTTTCTTTTCTCGCACTTTTTGATTGTGGAACTCCGGCCGACTCTATGCTTTATAGTCAACTTTAGTCTGCAAAAATTTAAATGCAATGACATGTCCTCCTGATTACTCTTTTTTCTTTCCCGCTCATTATTAATGTTTCTGTTCCTAATTCTTCCACGCCCTGTAACCCCTTGTGTCTTAGTGGCTTTACTGCCTTGCATGGCGTGATACCGATTAAAAAAATCCCTTTGTTTTTAACTAGATTTCTTTGTTTCGTAATACCTTGCTTAGGTTTCGGAAGGTATCTTTCCCTATTCATATGCGCTATCGGATTTTTGTATTACTAAATCAGGTAAGTGCCATAAGAAACAAACACTTGGTTGATCATGTATCTTTCGTTTCAGGACGATGCAAACAATATTTTCTAGCGGCTGGTTGCTTTTTTTCTGCCAACCAAGGTTATAGGAAATAGTCTGTTCTACTATTTAATCCATAGATGGAGCAGAAATAATGGATTCGTACCTTTCCTAATATAACGAAGTTTCTATACTTGAGTCAATAGATTGACTCTAATAAATTTTATACTTTAGTCTATATATATATATATATATATATATATATATATATATATAGCCTATAGTACATATTCGTTGTATTTGCAGTTGGATCTATAGGCAACCATTTTTGAGTCTATAGAATATGTTGCCAGGGTTTATACTCAACTCATTAGACTGGATCTATGGAACATACTGCATGAACATGCACTTGAATCTGTAGGTAAACATTTTTTCGTGTTTATACTTCAGACTATCGAATATGTTAGTGTTGTGGTAGGATCCACCTAATTTGCATAGTGGAGTACCGACCATATAAATATGGTTGGTACCGGGAAGACGAGGGGAGGAATCAAGAGATTCAATCCAGAGACTCTGCCCGACTGCGACTAAGTCAACACATTCTCCAGGAACGGTCTTCCCAAGAATATACAAAAGACTATATGTAAATATTGTGTACCTTTCTTGTTTCAATACATTTTGTTCTAAGTACATTTTGTGTTGTATTATTATTCCATGCATTAGTCAAGTTTCAACGGTTAGTAGGATTTATACTTGAGTCAATAGTTTAACACTGTTAAATTTTATACTTAAGTCTATAGAATATATTCGTTGTATTTGTAGTTTGATCTATAGGCACACATTTTTGAGTATATAGTTAATTCTATAGAATATGTTGGTAGGAGTTATACTCGACTCAGTAGATCCTTATTAGAGGCCTTGATGTTGTACGTAGTTTATCGTCTTACCCTGGACGCGGATGTAGTTTATCGTCTTACCCAGGACGCGGATGTAGTTTATCGTCATACCGAGGACACGGATGTAGCTTATCGGCATACCTAGGACGGAGTTTATTCTTGATATGTTTATATATTTCTCGAGTTTATACTTGACTCAATAGGTTGATACTGATAAAGGTGACTCTGTAGTCTATAGCATATATTGATCGTATTTGGGTTTGAATTTATGGTTAAACATTTTTTTGAGTTTATCTTTAAGCTTATAGAATATGTCGATCAGGTTTATATTTTAGTCTATAGCTTGAGATTTATGGAGTTTTTACTTGAGTCTGTAGGTAAATATTTGTAGGGTTCATAGCCGAGTCTATAGGTAAACACTGGTCACGTTTATATGATCGTCCTGAAGTGAACAGCGATTGAGAGGGATTGGGAAAAAGTGATCGGATGTGTCGTTAACTGGGTGAAAAATGCCTGTATGGCAGAAGTGCGATTCGGTTTGCCGTCGGCTGTTAAGGTCCAGGACGCATAAAGAACTGCTCAACTGCTATTTTCATACCGACAAGCAAGCAGCCAGCAATAGCTCGGCATCCCATATTCTGTTTGCCCTTCACCATGTTGAGATAAACTCGTTTCGATTTTCCGTGAATTTTGCCCGGAGGCGGCCTATGCCAGATTGTAATGCAATCGACGAATCCTTTTCCTCACGTTTTTCTTACTTCTATTTTTTTTCCTTTTTTTC
>CAHIKZ030000287.1:52500-107500 GCA_903632075.3 Acanthosepion pharaonis
AATGATTAAAATGATCCTGAAACATACATTAAGGAAATCCATTAACTGATCTTTTTTTACGGTTTATCAACCTCATTGTTGATTATTTACATCGGAATCATATTTATATTATAAAAATAAAAATATTTATTTTTATGCGACTGAATATTTATTTAATATTTTTTTCGAGTAAAACAATGATAAATGTATTACTATTTAACCCATAGCTGTGATAAGAAGAGCTGGATTCATAGCATCCTCAAGTATTATAAGTGAATTTTATGAAACCGACTGGAATTCGAACTCGGCTTTCCGATTTCACATACCGAGCTCGCTTTCCCTTGCACCACCCGCGCATCTGTGGAAAAAATCCCTATAATCACTTATTATTTGAGTGACAGGAGATTATACTCATGAGTACCTTCCACATAGAAAAAAAAAACTCTCTCACTATAGTAAGAAATACGGGTCCCAGGTAAAAAAAAAAAAAAAACCTTGCAAATCAGGAAAATAATAATAATAAAAATAATACAAACTTTTCGATATTTTCGATAATTGTCTTGCTTCCTAGTGTTTTTTGGTATTTTGGTTTGGTTTAGTTTATTTTGTTTTACGGCATATCAACCTCAATGGGTTATTTAACGCCGACAACATTTTTAGGATAGATTCGTATAAATAGAATATGTATTCTTTGGTTTAGATTGGTTTGGTTTATTTTGTTTTACGGCATATCAATCTCAATGGGTTATTTAACGCCGACAACATTTTTAGGATAGATTCATATAAATAGAATATGTATTCTTTGGTTTAGATTGGTTTGGTTTATTTTGTTTTACGGCATATCAACCTCAATGGGTTATTTAACGCCGACAACATTTTTAATTCGTATAAATAGAATATATATTTTAGGATAGATTTGTTTTATTTTGTTTTAAATATCAATATGTATTAACGCCGACAACATTTTGGTTTAGAATTGGTTTGGTTTAGATTGGTTTGGTTTATTTTGTTTTACGGCATATCAACCTCAATGGGTTATTTAACGCCGACAACATTTTTAGGATAGATTCGTATAAATAGAATATGTATTCTTTGGTTTAGATTGGTTTGGTTTATTTTGTTTTACGGCATATCAATCTCAATGGGTTATTTAACGCCGACAACATTTTTAGGATAGATTCGTATAAATAGAATATGTATTCTTTGGTTTAGATTGGTTTGGTATATTTTGTTTTTACGGCATATCAATCTCAATGGGTTATTTAACGCCGACAACATTTTAGGATAGATTCGTATAAATAGAATATGTATTCTTTGGTTTAGATTGGTTTGGTTTATTTTGTTTTACGGCATATCAATCTCAATGGGTTATTTAACGCCGACAACATTTTTAGGATAGATTCGTATAAAAAGAATATGTATTCTTTGGTTTAGATTGGTTTGGTTTATTTTGTTTTACGGCATATCAATCTCAATGGGTTATTTAATTCCGACAAAATTGTTATTGCTGTTAATATTTTGTTTTGTCAAAAATTTATTTCTGGTAATAATTTTTTCCTTCAAAACTGTAATGCTGGTAATATTTTTTTCCAAAAACGTATTTTTGGTAATTTTTTTTTTTTAATATATTGCTGTAATAGTTTTTTTACAAAGTATTTCTGGTATTAAAACCTATTTTTACACTTTCATAGTGTTTTGACCCCAGTTTGGGGCTTAAGTATTTGTCCATAGCTGGGACCCTAACAGGTGCTACCGCCCCGGGTCAGGGCGGACCTGGGAACATCAGCAATTAAGAGGTGGTTCCACGCTCCTCAAAACAATTCAACATGAAAAAGACGATGGACATAAAAGCAATACCAAATCAAACAGATAACAGAAATCTTTTATAAGATCAGCGTTCCGTTTAATTGTATATGGTCTATGTTAATTATGTTTTATGAATATGTCCTGAAGATGGTCTATTAGACCGAAACGTCCGACGTTGAGATTAAACATTAAAACAGCATAATCGCATACTATGATTTTTGTTTGTTTTTTCAGTATATTTTCTTCATACTGTCGGATCTATATCCATATATTTTTTTTATATATATATATATATATATATATATATATATATATATATATATATATATATATATATAGGGAGAATAAGAGATTACAAATAAACCATACCCCACAAAAATTATGCTCGTTTCACGCTATTTATAAACCTTAACTTTAATTTTACAAGACTTCATGCATAGTGCACTCAAAGATGATCGAACTCATTGTATATACTAGTATATATATATATATATATATATATATATATATATATATATATATATATATATATATATATATATATATATATATATGTCTGTGTGTGTAAACTTTTGTATATAACTACAATATATCTGTAAAAGGACAATATGAATAAACACAAAATGAAAACTTATCTTAGACGGCGCGTTTCATCCTCTGATGGAATTTATCAAGTCAAATATACGGATTTTATTTCGCAGCAAGTATCTTTAAACAAAAGTAAAAATGTTGGTTTTTCAAATTTTTTAAATTTAAGAGATGCCCTTTATTCTTTCTTTCTTTCTTTCTTTCTTTGTCGTTCTTGCTTTTTTTTTCTCACTGTAATTTCTTTGTTCCTGATTTACTTTCACCTTCTTTCTTTCTTTTTTTCTTCTTACCTTTCTTGTTTTTTCTCTCCTTTTATTATCGCTGTATTTTATTTCTCCATCTTTTTCTTTCTGTTTATCCAATCAACCCTTTCTTTATTTTTCTTAATTCTTTTTCTTTATTTTTCTTTCTTTCTTGCTTATTTTTACACTAAATTCTTTCTTTCTTTCCTTCTTCCACTTTTCTTCTTCGCGACTTTCTTGCCAGCTTTTTATTCATTCCTTTCTTTCTTTCTACTTTCTTTCTTTCGTTTTTCTTTCTTTCTTTTCTTTCTTTCTTACTTTCTTTCTTTCTCTTTCTTTCCTTTATTCTTTCTTTCTCTCTTTCTTTCTTTCCCTTTATTAGCGCATTAATTCCTGCCTATCTTTGTCAGTTTTTCTCATTCTTTTTTCTCTTTCTTTCTTCGTCTCTGTTTTCTCTTTTCTTTGTTTGTGTTTCACTTTATTCTACTTTGTTTTCCTCTACCTTTCCCTCTTTTCTTTCGTTGTCTTTTTAGTCCTTTATTCTCTTCTATGTTTTCTTTCTTTCAGAATTTCTTTTTTACCTTTTCTTTTTTTTCTTTCTTCCTCCTCGCTGTATTTCCTTTCTGTCTTTGTTTCCTTTATTCATTCATTCATTCTTTCTTCCTTTCTTTCCTTTGTCTTTCTTACTCTTTATTCTCGCTGTACTTTCTTTCTTCCTTTTCTTTCTTATCATTTATTTACTTAATACTTTCTTTCTTTGTCTTCCTTGCCCTTTATTCTCACCGTCACTTTCTTTCTTTCTATCTTTCTTTCTTTCTTATTTTATTTATGCTTTTTTTGTCTTTTATTCGCGTGATACTTTATTCTTTTCTCTTTTTTCTTGCACTTTATTCTCGCTGACCATGTTTCTTTGTTTTTTTCTTTTCTTTAACATTTTTTTCATTTATTCCCGCCGTAAGTTCGTTCTTTCTTTTTTTTCTTTCTTTTTTTTTTATTCATTTCTGCCGTTCGTTCATTCATTCTTTCTTTTTTTTTAACATTTTATTAATTTATTCCCGCAGTTCGTTCTTTCTTTCTTTCTTTCTTTCTTTCTTTCTTTCTTTTTTTCTTTCTTTCTTTCTTTCTTTCTTTAACATTTTTTATTTATTCCCGCCGATCGTTCTTTCTTTCTTTTATTCACCATTTGTCCTTTATTCCCACCTTTCTTTCTTTCTTTCTTTCTTTCTTTCTTTCTTTCTTTAGCATTTTTCCTTTATTCCCGCCTTTCTTTCTTTCTTTCTTTCTTTCTTTCTTTCTTTCTTTCTTTAATATTTTTTATTTATTCCCGCCGTTCGTTCTTTCTTTCTTTTATTTACCATTTGTCCTTTATTCCCACCTTTCTTTCTTTCTTTCTTTCTTTCTTTCTTTCTTTAGCATTTTTCCTTTATTCCCGCCTTTCTTTCTTTCTTTCTTTCTTTCTTTCTTTAATATTTTTTATTTATTCCCGCCGTTCGTTCTTTCTTTCTTTTATTTACCATTTGTCCTTTATTCCCACCTTTCTTTCTTTCTTTCTTTCTTTCTTTCTTTCTTTCTTTCTTTCTTTCTTTCTTTACCATTTTTCCGTTATTCCCACCTTTCTTTCTTTCTTTCTTTCTTTCTTTCTTTCTTTCTTTCTTTCTTTCTTTAGCATTTTTCCTTTATTCCCACCTTTCTTTCTTTCCTTCTTTCTTTCTTTCTTTCTTTCTTTCTTTCTTTCTTTCTTTAATATTTTTTATTTATTCCCGCCGTTCGTTCTTTCTTTCTTTTATTTACCATTTGTCCTTTATTCCCACCTTTCTTTCTTTCTTTCTTTCTTTCTTTCTTTCTTTCTTTCTTTCTTTCTTTCTTTCTTTACCATTTTTCCTTTATTCCCACCTTTCTTTCTTTCTTTCTTTCATGCTTTCTTTCTTTCTTTAATGATTTTTATTTATTCCCGCCGTTCGTTCTTTCTTTCTTTTATTTACCATTTGTCCTTTATTCCCACCTTTCTTTCTTTCTTTCTTTCTTTCTTTCTTTCTTTCGTTCTTTACCATTTTTCCTTTATTCCCACCTTTCTTTCTTTCTTTCTTTCTTTCTTTCTTTCTTTACCATTTTTCTTTTATTTCCACCTTTCTTTCTTTATTTCTTCCTTTCTTTCTTTGTTATTCCCGTCCACATAAGCTCTTTAGGTTTTCAATCACGTTTACTATTCGTTTTCTATCATCATATTTAATACACTTCCCGCATTACTTGTCAGAATGTTTTGCCCTGTGGACGAGTTTATCTGACCATGAATTCCATGTTTATCAACAAGATAAGAAAAAGACAAAAGGACGCTGAAAATAACATTATGGGGGTCGATACAGAATAGCAGTCAATGAAACAAAAAGCATACACTTATAGGAGGATGTATTACAAGAATCTTTTAAAATATGGTTTCGTTTTTACAATACTTCTGTCACAAAGAATTTCTGAGGTTATAGTATCTGACTGTTGATCATGATAGCAATTTCATTTGTGTGTGTGCTTCTTAAAAACAACCGTCTGTCTTTGGAGGAATACTTTAGCATTGGGTAGCAGATATTTGGCAGGCAAAAATACAAATGCAAATTTAATACTGGTGAAGAGGAATAGATGAGAAGATTTTAAAGGAAAGCGAGAAGAAAGGACTAAATGCAAAGTACAAGAAGACAGATTGTTATCAGCAAACTGCAAATTACAAATCGGAGATGCAAAAATCCACCAACCACAAAATTTTAAACATCTGGGAAGTGTTCTAACAGAGAACGGAAAGTGCAACACTGAGATCCGAAGACGTAATTGGATGGCGAAAGATGCCTGCCAAAAGCTAAGCAGAGTATTAAGAAAGAGAAAGAGTCTGTTATAAACAAATGCACAGAACAGTTACGTGATGTCTGTCCTCCAAGTATGGGAGTGAATGCTGAATCCTCAAAGATGAAGAAGAGAGGTGAAGGAATAAATATGTGGTTCTACAGAAGGATGCTGAGGATACCATGGAGCGTACATGTGAGCAATGACAAGATTTTATATAGGAAGGCATCAGAAAGAGGCAGTTGAAATGAGGAATGACGGCTAGGATAATCTGATACTCACAGGACAGATTGAATGAAAGAAGGACAGAGGAAAGCATCGAGTAACATACTTGATGGGCTTCAGCAAATGGATGGCAGATAAGGGCTTGGGAAAAATCACAAAAAGATAAAACTTATTAAGAGTTATAAAGAACAAGATGATGTGGAGGGCCATGATCTCCTACGTTCTGAAGGGACACGACACGGCATATAAAAGAAGTTTCTCAAGGCACGGAGACTACACGAAGGGGTATTTATACATCGTGACTAGCAGTTATTCGGTGTTCGATCGGCGAGTTCGTTTTTATATTTAAAAGAGGAAAAGTTTTTTGGAATTTTTGGGTACCCTGGTGTACTAGTGAGCCAACCAAAATGAGCTGACACATTTTATATTTCACCAATTGAAGGGTTAACCAATCAGAAGGCTCAAAATATTCAATGCGACGTGTATAAGGGCGGCCATGTTTTTTCCCGAAAATTCACCGCTAGCCTTTGATAACCTGGACGAAGCTCCGACGAAGGGCAGTGTCTCGTTCGGGGAGGTTGACTGCCCCTGAAACCGTTTATACGTGTTCGAATAGTGGGGTGTCTAAATATCACTGGCAGCCTTTGATATCGAAGACTGAAGAATTACGGAACAGCTGCTGGTGTTATTGGCGATATAGTCAGATTCAGTCGAGTGTCTGACTCGTGAGTGTTAATCTTTAACGTTGTTCCATTAAACAGATTACGTACTGTGCTGTATTCTATATTCATAGACTATGTTAAACATGGTCAACATTTCCACGGTCCTGAAAATCTCCAATCTCCCGACAAGATGCCTTGTTTCTAGATGTAGTTTATTGTCATAATCAGAACTAACATTCAAGTGGTGTAATTTTATGAGTACCATGACTCAGTTGATGCATTTTTTATGATTGTCCAAATTCAGGTGGTACCCTGGTGTACTAGTGAGCCAACCAAAATGAGCTGACTCATTTTATAGTTCACCAATAGAAGGGTTAACCAATCAGAAGGCTCAAAATATTCAATGCGACGTGTATAAAGGCGGCCATGTTTTTTCCCGAATACTCACCGTCAGCCTTTGATATCGAAGACTGAAAAATTACGGAACAGCTGCTGGTGTTATTGGCGATATAGTCAGATTCAGTGGAGTGTCTGACACGTGAGTGTTAATCTTTAACGTTGTTTCATTGAACAGATTACGTACTGTGCTGTATTCTATATTCATAGACTATGGTGAACATGGTCAACATTTCCACGGTCCTGAAAACCTCCAATCTTCCGACAAGATGCCTTGTTGCTAGATGTAGTTTATCGTCATAATCAAGACTAACATTCAGGTAGTGTAATTTTATGAGTACCATGACTCAGTTGATGCATTTTTTATGATTGTCCAAATTCAGGTGGTACCCTGGTGTACTAGTGAGCCAACCAAAATGAGCTCACTCATTTTATAGTTCACCAATAGAAGGGTTAACCAATCAGAAGGCTCAAAATATTCAATGCGACGTGTATAAAGGCGGCCATGTTTTTTCCCGAATACTCACCGTCAGCCTTTGATATCGAAGACTGAAAAATTACGGAACAGCTGCTGGTGGTATTGGCGATATAGTCAGATTCAGTGGAGTGTCTGACACGTGAGTGTTAATCTTTAACGTTGTTTCATTGAACAGATTACGTACTGTGCTGTATTCTACATTCATAGACTATGGTGAACATGGTCAACAAAGTTTCGGTGATATATTTGTCTGATGCGGACAATGCATGACCAGAAAAGAAAATTGATCTTCCTTATTTTCAATTAAAATTTATATGCGTCGGTGCAAAATTGTAAGTAAATATTTCAATGTGTGTGTATGGAAATCATATTAAGAGCTTCAAGAGACAGGAATAAATGCCGGGGACTTATTTCTGTTCCTGAAGACACAGATGGCATACAAGAAGATATACGAGACAGAAAAATATAGATAAGCCATATTTGGCATTTATCTACGTTGAACACTGTTTCAATTGTACACTAGATGATAACGTTCATAAAAGACCCAACGTACGGCGTTTCATTGTTACAGCATCATCTCCTATAATATACGTCGTCACACGTCGCTATATGATGGAAGACAGAGTTGTTTCTTTATCGGCTCTACGTTCGTTTTTTTTTTATGTGCCGTGTTTTTTCAGGGTGTAGGCGATCATGGTTCTCCACTTCCCTCTATCCCAGGCAGCTCTAAAAAATTCCCATCCCTCGTCTACCTTCCACAGGTCACGTTCTGTCATCCACTTGCTTAAGCCCGCCAGGTATGTCATGCAATGCTTTCCCTTGTCTCTCTTTCCTTCAATTCGACCTGTGAGTATCAGATTCTCCAAGCCCTCCTTTCTCATTACGTGTCCCAGAAACTTCATCAACCTCTTCCTGATGTTAAGTTTAAGCCTCCTCCTTGTTGACATCTTCTCCAAGACCTCATCGTTGCTCACACGCTCGCTCCATGATGTTCGCTTTAAGTACCAACAAAAACAGTAGATATTATATTTTAACGTTTTTGGATTATCAGAAGGAACACGGGGATTAAATAAAATAAACCTTAGTTTCCTTAATTTAGTAACCTTTGACAGTATAATACAGTCTTTTTGAACAGTAACTCCGTCTGAGAAATCGAATATATTCATAAAGAAAAATGTATATTTCTTTCACTTTATTAGCGCAGTAAATTCTGTCTATCTTACTTTGTCTGTCTTTTGTAATTCATTGATCGAAGCTGCGTCCTGCTTATTGTTATGGAGGGTTTTCACAGTGAAGGCTTGTATTTGTACTAAGTCGGTCCTAAAATAGGTTCGACGTACAAAACGTTAGGAACTTCATATAATAGGTATGACGCAAAGAAATCTAGTGGCGGTCGCTGATATTTAGTATCCGACTAACGGTCGTCCGGCATCGACTGACTGACTCACTGAGCGACGGTATTTAGTCATCCCCGCCCAACGTGGGCATCATGTGGCACAAGGCCGGTTTAACGTGGGATATCCGAGCCCGTGGGATCTCCGAGCCCGTGGGATCTCCGAGCCTGTAGGCTCGGCCAAAAATATAGCCTCTTTGGGGTTCCTCCCCGCCCGAAGGCAGAGAGTTCAACCGGTCAGCCGGTTGTCCGACTTCAGACTGAACTCAGACCGACCCAGTGAGCGACTCACTCGTTATTTTTATTACTCCTACTTATTATAGGTGGGAGAGTCTATTAACTATAGAATAGGTGGGTTCCACTATAACACTTATACAGAATATCCTCGGGTTACGTCGGACCCAACGTAACGTCACATTTAAATACACGTGGAGACCTACCGGACCCTATTTGCAACATACTTGTTGATAATAGAAATATAATAGCATCATCTACATGTAAAAAAATAAAGGCTAAAATTAATGGGGGCCTTATAAAAAAAAAACAACACTCAATATCAACTACGATCATGGACACAATATGTTGACCGTGTTTTGAAAATGAAACATTATGTAAATACATAAATACAACAATCTATTTCTAGTTAACAGTTAATATATTTCAACCTAGAAAATGACTAAATTTATAGCCGAAAGCGCTCGGAAAAATATAAATCTGGACCACTTACGTGCTACTACCCTTGTGGAATGTATGAATCCTCTCCCCCCCCCAGCTATGGAGAAATAGCAGAACAGACCGAGTTCTATAGCCTTGAATGGCAACTGGTCTAGCGCAGAAAGAAATGGCAACGTAGTGCGGGAAAATCTGCCTCGTCAGTCACGTATCAAAAGATAAATGATCATCTAAGCGTGTATCACGCATAGCAATCAACTGACTGATTAAAAAAAAAAGATCATATGAGAAAAAATATAAATAAAAACCTTAATCAAATCACCTTGACTGTCATATTTAATAAAGCTTGTATGAGTGAAGGATTGCTACCTAAATACTCAACATATATATATATATATATATATATATATATATATATATATATATATATATCCGATGCGATGAGAACGAAAGTAATATATAAATTCCAGTTTTATCATATAGAAAAAAAAAACATTTTACTCACTACAAAGATGCAACTTGGTTTCAGTGCATTTCAACTGCACATCAACGGGTGAGAATCGAAAATGGTTATGAACAATCCTGTGTGAAACGTCACTTCCTTTTTTCCATTTGTTTGAGAAGAAAAGAAAAATAGATGACGATGTGTGTGTGCGTGTGTGTGTATGTATATATATATATATATATATATATATATATATATACCCAAGTATATAATTGGTATATACGGAATGAATTCCAATAACTAACAATTACTATTCTTAAAAGAGTGCTCAATACAAAGTACAAATACACTAGGGGGAAACATTGTTACAAAAGCTAGAATAACCAATCAAAAACCAAGTATAGAAAGATTCAAAAGCTTAGTGTGCGATCGTTAGTGTAGGATCGTTAATTAATCTGAAACTTTTAAAACCATTTATTTTATCTTCAACATCATCACTTGATAAGACACCGAGCGTGTTGAAACAAAAAATGCCTATTTTGTAGTGATTTTATAGCATACTTATATTTATAATTTTTTATAAATAATAATTATATATATATATATATATATATATATATATATATATATATATATATATATATATATATATATATATATATATATATATATATATATATATATATATATATATATATATATATATATATATATATATATATATATATATATATGTGTGTGTGTGTGTGTGTATCTTGAGAGAGGAAGAAATCAACAAATGTCGACGATTTTAGCGATTTTGGTCATGAAGAAAAACAGGAAGAAGTAAAAAAAAATGAGAGTGTAAAACGGACTGGGAGAAATATTGAACATGACTGGATCGATAAGACATCTATCGGATTCGGTTTCTATTTTCAATCAGCAAGCACGGCAAACTCCCCAAGTTGCCGAACGATTGCCAGTCAGAACAGTATCGTGAAACCACATTGGATAATCGAAAAGCCACAGGGAGTGGTGATAAGGGGGGAGGGCGACTTCATTCACCTCCCCTTCACAGCTTCCTCTCAATTTCTAGATGACTGCATCTCAAAACTACTTCTTGAACTGCACCTATTGGCATGTCTAGAAGTGCAAATGACACATTTAAACCAGTTTGGGGTAGGTTTAATTGAGACAGTAAGCACAATACAAAAATGCTTCCACATGTCTCAATTCAAATTTCCAAATATACCCTATTTAAGTAGATTCTATCTAATGTTTTTCTGTTATTCATTATTCAGATTACGTAACTGTTCGGAGCATATGAGGATATTAAGGTAGGATTTGAAGATTAAGAGATAATTTCTATGATATACTCGACAGCAAAGACAAACATATCTGCTGTGAACTTGCAAACGCGTGTATTATACTTGCACAACAGGAAGCAACAAAATGAACTGAACTGTTTAACAATAAAATACACCAGATTCCAAACGTTAGATACTATATAACAATGTAAAACTGGGCTATATAAAATAATTGTCATAACTAATTTATGTTTCGAGGAAACATTTTAATGACGAAAATATCATATTAACGTCCAAATGACATAACATTATTTCAATCCTATACTCCAAGTGTAGCCATAGGAACAAATTTTAACATAATATCAGTCGAAACTCACACCCTCGCTTTCATTTATATTTTTATATGTGAAGGTTTCTATACTGTGACATTTTCCCTATATATAAAATTTTTCGATATGTGAAATTGATTTCGAGATGTGGAATTTCCTTCTATATTTAGATATTTCTCTCCCTGTTACATGTTTTCTATATGTTTATGTTTATATTATGTTTTCTATATGTTTATATTTCTCCTTCTTTTCTTTCTTTTCTCCTTTTGCCTTTCAAATTTCTTGTGAAGAAACGTTTCATTAATTTAAGTAAATGTATTTGGATTGATAAGTCCAGGAAAAAACAAACTAGTTTCCCATGGACGAAATGATCATCTGGATGAGGTAAATTGCTTGGATTTCATTAATTGCAATTCACTTCTACGCTCTATAATACAAATTATATTGAGCTCTCTTTTGTTGATAATTTTTAATATTTTATATTAACAAGATCTACTTGGATTACTTACCTACAAATTTTTATATATATATATATATATATATATATATATATATATATATATATGTGTGTGTGTGTGTGTGTGTGTGTGTGTGTGTGTGTGTGTGTGTGTGTGTGTGAAAATATATAGGAAAGAACTAGTTAGGTAGATAATCCAAAGTTCTTTAGTATTTTTGTTTTTATTTTTCAAAAATAGTGCCCGGTACAAAACTAGAGCATAAATATAATAATTTATTTAAAAATATGATTCCATCGCTACATAAGAGTTCTCATGTTTCAAAACAAGAGCCGAAAACTTCAATATAATTATTTGAATTAAATTGAATTAAAGTACCAAACTCTGTTCCATATTCAATTAGTTATTCAAAAAAAAAAAATTCGCTTGAAGATGGAACAAAGCTTGGTACTTTAATTCACTTTTCAGGTTTTCACCTCTTATTTTGAAACATGAGAACTATTATGTAGCGATGGAATCATATTTTTAAATAAATAATTATATATATATATATATATATATATATATATATATATTATTATTATTATTATTATTATTATTACCTAAATATTTATACTTAATATTAACCGGACAATGTTTGGAAAGATTGTTTTTGGCTTGGCTTCTTTTTTAATCATTTCACGCCAAACAAGGCAATAAAGCCATGAAGATGCAAAGTGTTACTGAGCTTAAAAGAATATGAACGAAGAAAAGAACTATTAAGGAGTTAGAATCATAAACGAACAGGAATTATGAAGATAGTAGATATCGATTGACATTTCATCTAAATTTTTGAAGATCAAATTTGGATTGAAAAACAAGAAACCGTAAGAGAGTTGCCGAAGTGAGAAGTGCAATAGAAGAAACTCTCAACATAGAACTTACGGTTACATCTAGATATTTCAACTGTAAAATGAAGAAACCTTGCTGCCAATCTAATACTGCGCTTAAATTCTGTGGTACCAAAAACAAATGATCTCTGGAATAATTGCCATAAAATGTTTATAGAAACATCGCACGGAAGCTACGCTACGGCGGTGCGAAAGTGACTGAAGCCAAGATGCCAGATCAGGATCGATAACATTGACGATTATCAAGAATTTTTAAATACATAGCAGAATCTTCTGAACCCATGTGACCGAAATATTCATTGTACGGACGAATGGTTGAAGTTTTCGCGATTTATTAAGCTTAGCCGAGCGTAAAGAACACCCAATGAGGATCGAACTCACTACCCAGTTGTAAATGATCTAGCGAGTCAAGCGATATAATTATTAGATCACGGGTACTGCTTAAATGTATAGTGATTTTCTAAGGGTAGCTTAGAGGTGGCACAAGGCCGAAAATAACGTGGCACCCAGTGAGGATCGAACTCGCTACTCAGTCGGAACTGTTCTATTGACACAAGCTTGTTAACCATTACACCACCTCGAGGTGCCCAAGGCATTATATAGTGATTTTCCAAGTGTAGCTTAGATGTGGTACAAGGCCGAAAGTAGGGGGCACCCAGTGAGGATCGAACTCGCTACTCAGTCGGAACTGTTCTAGTGACACAAGCTTGCTAACCATTACACCACCTCGAGGTGTCCAAGGCATTATATAGTGATTTTCCAAGTGTAGCTTAGATGTGGTACAAGGCCGAAAGTAGGGGGCACCCAGTGAGGATCGAACTCGCTACTCAGTCGGAATTGTTCTAGCGAGACAAGCTTGTTAACCATTACACCGCCTCGAGGTGCCCCACTTTCTAAATGTATACGATAGATTCTGGCGTGTAAAACATCTTTTAACGCGTCTCTCTGAACCAATTTTCCTTACAGCACAGACCTCGTAATTGATTCAATATAATCATTGCACTTCATGTTAACAGAAAACGTTAGCACCGGAAGCCGCTCATCTGAGTTCGATCCGTATCCTCTGCACCATTTTTTTTTTTTTAATAAAATAGAATTTTGAAATTTGATTGTCAAATTAAGGACGCATGTATTACTTAGAGGACTGCTACATCGGTATAAATTTAGCTTAAAATCTATAATTCCGGATTTGCTATCTTGGCTGTCTCCTCTGAACTTATCACACACGTGATTATTGATTAATTTATATCAGAGACTTCCAGGTGTTCTCTGCGTTTGTTCGATGAAAATCTAGAGAGAGATGATAATTTCGTTGCAGTGAAAAATCAATGTCTGCGGAATCAGTCTTTGGATATATATATATATATATATATATATATATATATATATATATATATATATATATGTACTAAGTATATTTACCAAAGACAAAGCCACTAATCCCTTGGTTATTAAACAATCCAAGAAGCACGCATAATCTCATTCTCATTCTTTCTCCCCACGCACAAATATAAATATATATTAGTCAATTCAACAGTATATCAACACTTATTGTGTTATTCAATACACAATATAAATCTTATCGTACAGAAACATAGCAAATTTATATAGAGAAACATAGATAAATAAATGAATGACAAGTAAATGTCGACATAGGTCCGTTTTACAGAAGAGACAAAAAGCAGGCATACGAGGGCGGGATGAAATGTTCATAGGCTGACTATGAAGGAGTGATGCTAGAGCTGTGAAACATTATTGCCTAAATTTCAACTCATATTAATAAAGTGCATTGTTTCTTTCCATGTACCGGGGTGGCGTGAAAAGCTCATAAGCTGACTATGAAGCAGTGATGCTAGAACTATGAAATCTTGCATGTATTCATACAACTCTTATAATAACTGCATTGTTTCTTTCTAGGTACGAGTTTGGGCTGAAAAGTTCATAGGCTGACATTGAAGGAGAGATGCTAGAACTGTGATATCTTGCATGCATTGATTTTTAACTCTTATTAATAACCGCATTGTTTCTTTCCAAGTACGAGGGTGGGCTGAAATGATCATAGGCTGACTATGAAGGCGTGATATTAGAGCTGTGAAATATTGCATGCATTAATTTCAAATATTCTTATTAATAACTGTTTTGTTTCTTTCTAGGTACGAGTTTGGGCTGAAAAGTTCATAGTCTGACATTGAAGGAGAGCTGCTAGAGCTGTGAAATCTTGCATGCATTGATTTTTAACTCTTCTTATCAATAACTGCATTCTTTCTTCCCGGGTACGAGGGCGGGTTGAATGGTTTATGTGCTGACTATGAAGTGGGGAAATATAGTTAAGCAATGTCCCAAATGGTGATATCTACCTACCAGCACCCCACCAAAAGAAACAACTATGATAAGTTTGTGCAGCAGCGGAAAGAAATATAAAGGGTAGACAGGCCACCCTCTTAGGGTAAGGCTGCAAGAACACCAAAAAGCTGTAACACGAGGGGAAGTGACAAATTCAGGCGTGGAGAAAATGGAAATCACCGCTCTCTTTGGGATCAGGTTGAAATCATAGACAAAGTACATCATTGGGAAATTCATAACCTTAAGGAATCAGCCTATATGCTAGGCCACAAAAATTCCCTGAGCCGACCAAGCATAGAAATGAATACAGCATCGGAACCAGTAATAAGGAGAGAAAAGCAATAATAACAACGAAAATTGCAATATGAGCTCTGGTAAAAAATAAAAAAATTGAATAAGAACAAAAATTGCAATATGAGCACTGGTAAAAATGGTTGCTGAAGACATATAGTTTATAATACCCAGAAATTCATACACAGATGTCCTTAAGGACACGTGGCACAGTGGATAAAGACGTTAGTTAGATCCAGTGACAGGACCCAAGGAGTAGAGAGGATTATGACTCTCCTTCCTTTGCTCTAATATCTTTGAATTGGCAATGCGGGAATCGTGGAATATTTTTCTCTATTTGTATTATTCGAACTATTGTCCTCATTTGTTGACACAGTAAGTCGTAATGTTTAGCCATAGCTGGGAGGAGAAGATATATGCAAGCGTATTTTCAAGTTATGAACTGTAACAAACCCGACGAGAATTCGAACTCAGCTCTCCGATTCTTTAAATTGCAAAATCATGTTTTTGACCACAGCATCCAATGGTCGGTGCATGCATGCAGCAAACTTTGAAAATTTCAGATATATTATTTTTGTTAAGCACTTGATTCCAAATGCGGATCTGATCTGGAAGCCCCGTAGGACATGTTTAAATTCTGATCCTGCATTTCCTGAAGGGTTTCAATTTGATTAAGATCAGAGAAATGAGAATAATATTTGTTGATTTAGAAACACTCGCCACCAAGAGAATGTCTACGATGTTTGCACGGTGATTTCGGTATTGGTATGCTGTAAAAAACATGCCTGACATTATTCGGAAAATTTCTGCAAACTTGGGCCAGATATCGAAGAGCTAAACCCAAGCACCCGACACAGACTTAAACCCACCAATAGATTACTGCTACCTCACAGTGTCAAGCATAGATTTGCGATCAAATCGTTCTCTTGGCTCCCTCGGTGGAACCAGGTCCCATAACGAAACTGCTGCCCGGCGCTCACTTACCAGATTTTATGGAGTTAAACAAGGGTCCACACGGTCTTGTAGGTGATGAATTATTATCTACCCTTTCCTACACACAAGCCTCAAGCTATTCCATCGCAATTTCCATGGCAAATGTTCTGTCGGGTTTCATGCGGCAATTTCTGGCATTTACATCCCGTACCTGCGTTATGATGTCTTCCGGGACGAACTATCTCCATCCACGTTATACCGAACTAGCTGAAATTTCCCACGCCTCGCTGCATGTCACACATTTTTTTTATTTAAAGAAAATGATGATTAATTTCAAAATATTGTTGGGGCGAGAAAGAAAAGGACAAAGGAAGGAATTAAGTTAAACTAATATATTAACAGAAACAGTTAATACAACGATATACAAATGAGAGTGTTAAAGCAAGAATGTTCGGTCCGACAGTCAGAGCTGACTGCTGGAAACTTTTCCTTCCAAAAGGCAGTACCTGCTCCTATTTATAGCCTGGAGAGTCCATGCGTGCGTGGGTAAATTACCATAACAAATATTGTTATACTTTGTGGTGAAAAATGATGCATTTCAATATTAATCCAGGATCTTGCAAATGTGGCCTCCATCTTCTGGCTTTCTTCGTCTATATTTTGGAAAGGAGTGTTTCCCTTGTTTAAATTTAATTTAAATGAAAATGGAAAAATTCAGTTTAATGGTGCGCAAAAACAGACTCCATTGATATGTATTTTATGCAATACTTGATTGAATAAATTGATGAGCAGATTTCCACATTGATATTACTGTTGAATTGTCGCAACAAATATGTATTGTAAGGCACTACCCACTGATTGATGATTTCTTGCTCAACATGATGTACATATTATTTCATTTTGATTTTGCCGATGTGATCTCCATCTTCTGGATTTCTCCTTCTATATTTTTTTATAAGAATCATTCCATTGTTCACATATAAATTTAATTAAAATCAATTGAAAAAAAATCAGTTGGGGGTTTGTACTCCCTTTGACCAAAATGCTCTTGCCGATGTGCGCTCCATCTACTGGCTTTCTCATTCTATAATTTGGATAGGAATCATTCCCTTGTTCGAATTTAAATTTAATTTAAATTAAAGGGAAAAAAAATTCAGTGAGGAAGGATATGTCCCTCCCCGGGGAACACCTTTGATCAAAATGAAATATAATTAGCCAAGTAATCTAGGAGTCATTCCCTTGTTTAAATTTAAATTAAATTTAAATCAAAGGGAAAAATTTCACTGGGGGCGGGGGTTCACCCCCACCCCCGGGGGTCCCCCTTTGATCAAAATGATCGTGTCGAAGTGACCTCTATCTTCTGGCTTTCTCCTATATTATGGCTAGGAATCATTCCCTTGTTCAAATTTAAATTTAATTTAAATCAAAGCGAAAAGAAAATTCAGTGAGGGGTTTGTGCACCCTACGACCAAAATAAAATATACTTATCCAAGTACCGTAGGAGTCATTCCCTTGTTTAAATTTAAATTAAATTTAAATGAAAGGGAAAACAATTCACTGGGATGTCTGTTCCCCCCCGAGGAACACCTTTGGTCAAAATGATTCTGTCGAAGTGACCTCTATCTTCTGGCTTTCTCCTATATTTTGGATAGGAATCATTCCTTTGTTCAAATTTAAATTTAATTTAAATCAAAGGGGAAACATTTCAGTGGTGATGGGGGTACTTTCGAAGACTACCTGTGAAGAAAATGAAATATACTTATCCAAGTACAATCGATAATGTAGTTTCAGAATATATATTGCTATGGGTACGGGGTCAGGGTTAGGGTTATCTCCGAAACTCTAAGAGGAGTTCGATCCCAAACAACTTTAAATACATAGTCAGGTAGAAGTTCTACTCGGACTGCTTCTTCCCAAAACTAACAAAAGATATTTTCCTGCTCACTAAAAATCTTAACCAATAACTCTCTACTATAAGTTACTAACAGCGAAGTTAAGCAACATCAAGCCTGGTCAGTACCGAAATGAGTGACTGCTTGGGAATACCAGGCGGTGTTAGTTTGAATGTGCGAGTGGTGTTAGTTTGGATGTGCGGGTGGTGTAACGGAAAATAGTTCGGAATTATTAATCGGAGAGCCGAGGTTCAATTCCAATTGGGTTCGTTATATTACTTTACGTTCAAATACCTTTGTGAAAGGCATGAACATACCTTCCCCCCGGCTATGGGTCAATTAGTATGACTTATATCCGTGAATCATTATTGTCTTCAAAAATTTCTTACAATCTAAAAATATTTAAATAACATGGTCATTTACTGTTCTCTCTTCTTAATAGAGATTTTTTTTTTCATTTTCTTATTCTCTAACTGTCACGAGCCCCATGCGTCTTAGGGGCTTTATTGCTTTGCTTGACATGAATATTATATATCATATTATACATATATATATATATATATATATATATATATATATATATATAATATCCGAACAGTGACATTCCATATCACGTGACGTCCGCGTCTCGCGAAGGACGCTACTTGCTAACAAACAGTAATTTTAATTTATTTGTAACAAACAGTTATTTCTGATGAAAATTGAGGACAATTTGAAATATCAAATACATATATAAATAAATAAATACTTTCATAAAATAAAACATTATAATTTTTAATTTGAAACTTTTTTTATATATATATATATATATATATATATATATATATATATATATATATGGGGGAAAATAGCAGGACGGGCAGATCCTGTAATCTTGAATGAGAAAACCAGAATAGAAGAATTACGATGATGAATTCGAAAACTCAGGATGGCTGCTTAGAGACCATGTGTCACACTACGTGTTTTAGTTCGCTGTATTCAATTTATTTAAAGTATGGTTGGCTGAGAACAGGCCGTCATCAATATATATATATATATATATATATATATATATATATATATATATATAAAAAGAGAGAGAGGGAGAGAGAGAGAATCGTATAAGGAACACATGGGGTGTTGATTGCAGGCCTTTCAATTAATTTACATGAGTAAAATGGAGAATATTTGAATGTGTGTTTCTTAGTTTGATTCCATTTTTAACATCATGCTCTTTTGATCAATACCATTTTTTAATTTCATATATACATTCTGTAACCTCATAACTTTCCTATACAACATTCTCGGGCCACAAACACTGGCTACTATCGTCTAAAATTGGATTCTATTAACCTCATTGACTGTATCAAAGAACATATGAGTGTCGCCATCTGGCGTCTGATTCTTCAGGAGTTCACTGCCCCTGATCAACTTTTAATCCTTCCATATTGGATTTAACTTACCGCGAAGTTCTAGACATTACGGCTCGTCTTGTATCAAAGGCAAGCAACCCAATACAACGAAACCATATTTATTTTATTTAACCAATTCTGAAAGCATTTGATTTTTTGTCGTTTTAATGGATAATTTTCTTTTAGCTGTCATCTGTCTGTTTTGTTTCTTGTAAAGTATCTGTAGATGAAGAATTATTTTTGTCTTTCAAACACTAGTATTGTAAACTTTTGAAACACAGATGCCCATTTAATAAAGGCGCATATATATACAGACACACGGCTAATATTGGCATATATTCGGACTGACTTAATCATCGATGCACACCGTAACCAAGATGTCAAAGCATGTCTGATCTAATGAAGGTTATCCCTTCGAGGAACACAGGTTCGAATCCTTCCGAAATGTGCATACTTTTCACTTATAAGATTTCTCCAATATTCAGGCCAGTAGACGAATTACTTATACTGTTTAATAAATGAATGGGGCAGCTACTATATATATATATATATATATATATATATATATATATATATATATATATATATATATATATGTATGCATACATACATACATAAGACATTTTACGTAAACGTATTTACGTAAATCCTCTGCTCATAATAAACAGTATTAACAACATTTACCGGCGTGAATGTCGAGAAATTTTCATAGAAAATATGCGTTTCTCGGACATTCAGGCCGGTAAATGTTGTTAATACTGTTTATTATATAGGGAACATTTACTTAAATATTTGTATGTATAAAAACGCATATTTTCTATGAAAATTTCTCGGACATTCACGCCGGTAAATGTTGTTAATACTGTTTATTATAAAGCATATACTTAAATATTTGTATCTATAAAATGACGTTTAAACATAAAAAAATATCCTAAATAATTGTTGGGTTTCATAATATATATGTAAAGACATTTTTATGTTTGACATTCTTTTTTATAGATACGACTATTTTAGTAAATGCTCTGTTTATAATAAACAGTATTAAATAACATTTACCGGCTGTTTATAATAAACAGTATTAAATAACATTTAGGTTCGAATCCTGTCAAAGAACAAATATTTTCTATGAAAATTTCTCGCACATTCAGGCCGGTAAATTTTATTTAATACTGTTTATTATAAACAGAGCATTTACTAAAATACTTGTATCTATAAAAAGTATGTTAAACATAAAAATGTCTTTAAATAATTGTCGGACTTTGTCCATTTCATAAAGTGTATATATATAGAGAGAGATATATATAGAGAGAGAGAAAGAGAGATACAGACAAATAGTATTATATATGTAACTTAGATAATATCTGTAACAACTCGCGCGAGCTGAAGTTTTTTTAATCATTACACACCAAGCCAAGCAATAAACCTGGAAGATGTTACTGAATGTGAGAAAATTTGCGAAATAGAAAACATTATTAAGGAGAGAGACCAATAACAGAACGGAAATTAAAAACAAATGATAACGATTGACATTGCACTTAAATTTTTGAAGATCGAAGTTGACTGGAAAACGAGAAGTCTGGGGAGAGTTCCACAAGCGTTAAGGGCGTGAGAAGATACTGTTAGCATAGAACTTACGGTTACATCTAGTCATTTCAACTGTAAAATGATGAGACCTTGCCGCCACGGTGCTTAAATTCATAAAGTCTAGCTAACAAAGAGGACAGCTTATCGGAACTATTACTATGAAAATATTTATAGAAAATGCACAGGAAAGATAAGTTATGGCAGTGGGAAGCTAACTGAAGGCGAGATGCCAGGTTAAGATCAATAATATAGCAGATACATCTTTGTATTATATCAATAATATCTGAATATATAGCGGAGGCACCAGGCCGGATGTGTCTGTATTATTCAATGCAGGGACGATTATATCTAAGATATATTCTCATAAAATAATTATAATTTTTAATTATTTCAATTCAAGCAAGGCAATAAAGCCACTAAGAAACAAGTGGTTACTGAGAGAGAAAATGAAGAAAAACAACCACACAAGGAGGGAGACCAGTAAAAGAACAAGATTTTGGAAGATTGTAGATAACGATTGATATTGCATTTAAATTTCAGATCAAAATTGACTGGAACGCCAGAAGCCGGAAGAGTTTCTACAAGTTCGAGGGTAGACGCTGTTAACATAGAATTACTGAAAAGCAAAGAAGAGACTAATTCTAAAATATAGAATATATGTAAACAGAATACATATATATATATATATATATATATATATATATATGTATATATATGTATGTGTGTGTGTGTGTGTGTGTGTGTGTGTGTGTGTGCGTATAACAGTTTTTGTTCCATGATTAATAGTTCAATTTTGTAATTAAGGCCCATTTGTCTAGTCTCCAGCACTGATAATAAACACTTTTGAGTTTGATGTCTTTTTTTTTTCTGTAACTGTAATGCTGAAACGCTTCCTAAAAGATTTTCTGAAAATATCAGTAATCTCCTCGTTTTCGACAGTAGAAAACAATTTTTATTACTTGATGTAAAGGTCAGTGATGTTCATACGCTAAGTTCCCTCCGGATGTTGCAAAACCTTCTTGAACGTTATAGGAAGGTCTCGGCCTGTAACTGTGACCCTTAACGCTTTGCGCGACTCTTAATATTTATTAAGACAGCTAGTATAGTTATAATCGTTCTCCCCCATAATATTCGTACATAGCAGACATATTAGAAATTATTATCACTCCTATATTAGAAATATATTTTCATAGTAATTACGCCAGTGCTTCTCAACCTTTTTCAGCCTATGGGATTTTTTTTTCATTAAAAAAATTCAAATGGGCCACTCCTACTGTTAATTTTAGGCTAATCAATTTTCCCACTCAATGAAAAGACAAAGTAGTCGATTTAAAATTTAAAATTTATTTTATTAAATAAGGATAAAGACAGGATATCAAAATCAATGTTGATGATGTCATTCAGTCTTAGGCCATTCAGCTAGTGACTACCTTGATCCTGGATCTATTAAGAGAGGAATAATTTTTTACATGAATAAAAAAATTATATATATATATATATATATATATTATATGAAAAGATTTTTTGATTATACATTCTCTTTTATAGATACAAATATTTAAGTAAATGGTCTGTTTATAATAAACAACATTTACCGACCTGAATGTCCGAGAAATTATCATAGAAAATATTCGTCCTCCGATAGGAATCGAACCTGTATCCTATACGGAACAGTCATATAGCCTGATGTGCCTTTAAGTGATGGGCCACAGAGGAGCGTCAGGCGATATGACGGTTCCGTATAGGATACAGGTTGGATTCCTGTCTGAAGACGAATATTTCCTATGAAAATTCCTCGGATATTCAAAGTGGTAAATGTTAATACTTTTTATTATAAACAGAGCATTTACTTATAAAAAAAGAATGATTAAACATAAAAATGTCTTAAAATAATTGTCGAACTTTGTCCACTTCATAATATATATATATATATATATATATATATATATATATATATATATATATATATATATACACACACACACACACATATATATATATATATACATATATATATATATATATGATAAAATATAAAATAAATATATCACTGCATAAAACCGAATTAATTTTGAAATTTTCAAATATAATGGGCATGTGTGTAATTAAACAAAATATTATATTTTTAACTAGCAGCATGGCCCGGCATTGCCCGTGCTTGATTCAAAAATCGTACGACCCATACAGCAATCGCTATCACTTGACTTAAAATATTTTTGCACTTCCTTGCCTTTAAAGGAGTGACCTTTGCCGTGCTGATGTTGCTACATGCCTTACTTCTTGCCTATCTGACACTGCGAATTTTTTCTAAGCTCTATACTAAACATTAAATCTGTTACGAAAAAAGAACTAAAAAAATTGAACACAAAACGATCAGCTTTAAAAAAGGACTGGAAAAACCGAATGAAAAAAGAATGTTAACAACAAATGCTTTTTCACACCGAACCCAGTTCTGCGGAATCAGAATCAACGTTGAGTTTAAGCAAGCGAATGAGCCAATTGGAGTAAAGTGCCATGCAGATTTAAATTTTTCCCACTTGTGATGAATGCAGCTATCGATTTTTTTGCATGCTAGAATGCTAGTTAACATTCGTGTCAGTCAGCTGTTTGATCTCACGCTGGCCAATAGAATCTTCCTGCCTATTCGTGGCAGCCAGCTATTGGCTCT
The DNA here is from genome assembly GCA_903632075.3 of Acanthosepion pharaonis. Taxonomy (NCBI): domain Eukaryota; kingdom Metazoa; phylum Mollusca; class Cephalopoda; order Sepiida; family Sepiidae; genus Acanthosepion; species Acanthosepion pharaonis. Next base: position 76,278 of record CAHIKZ030000287.1, read on the forward strand.
CACTCTGGCCAGTAGGAAATGGCCGCAAGCTACATGAAAACTGCCGTAGAAGCATGAAAGAATCGATTATTTCCACTATCGATGGAAGTTGGGAAATGCAAAGTCGGTCTTGGCCTTCCCGCTAACTTGGAGCATGTGCATGTCAATTTTGGCGCAAATCCGTCGAAAATTGCGACCGTGCATTCGTTATACACACACACACACACACACACACACACACACACACACACACACACACATCCTGCCTTTTATAGATAGAGATTCTTCCAAGAATGAATAATTTAGATATATTTTTGTGCAATGGCTACAATTTTGTATTGCTAAGAATTCTCTGTGGACCACTAGGAATGCTATGTGGACCACTAGAAATTCTATGTGGACCACTAGAAATTCTATGTGGACCACTAGAAATGCCATGTGGACAAATAGAAATGCTATGTGGACCACTAGAAATTCTATGTGGACCACTAGAAATTCTATGTGGACCACTAGAAATGCTATGTCGACAACTAGAAATACTATGTGGACCACCGGTGGGGAGAATCACTGCGATACGCTTTCCTCTTTGGTATCTAGTCTTTATGAATTTAAGCGCAGTACTTGATTGGCGGCAAGGTGTCATAATTTAACAGCTGTAATGTCTGGGTTTAACGGTAAAACAATATAGCATCTATATTAAAAAGAATTCATTATATTATTACGCTATTTAAATCCCATACCTATGAGTCTCATTGCAGTCGAGGGGACAATAGAGAACAATAGAGGAAGATTCCATGCTCCCCTACGCTCAGTAATTTAGTAACCCTCTATCTTGACTGGCTCTTGAGCCTTGTATGAGCGAAACATGCTTAAAATAAAAGAAATGCCATTCAGTTTGTGTTCAGCATACTGCAAAAACTGGCATAAAATGACAAGTGACATGCAAAAAAAAACCCAAATAAATTACAAGGTCCGATGATAACAAAGGACATATTTTGAAATATCGCTGGTTTTTAAGACAGCGATCAATTTAGATTTTAGCTCGAATGGAATATGATCCCGTTTTAGCTAGAAATTAATTTTTCCATATCAAATGTTAAGTAAAGGATTGAAATTGGAAGCTGGTTGTGAACTAGTGATTAATTTAATCTTGAAGACCGTTAGAGATTTATTTTGTTTACTATTGATCCGCCAAACACAAGGCTAAATGGTAATAAGCTGTTCTGATAGTACTTTCCCCTGACATCGCAAATTGCTGCGAAACTAAAACATTCCAAAAGTCGCATTATTTTTTGACTTCCCATTATCGCTATTGTTTTCACCCCTACTTCCTCACAGTGCCTTTTGTGGGGAGGTGCGCAGCCATCTCTCTTAGTCTCTCGTATGTCAGGTGACCGTTTTTCGACAAATGGTTCCTGATCGGGCATTTCTTTCTCTTCTTTTCTGCAGATCACGTGACCGTTTCCGACCAATTGTTATTGATCGAGCATCCTTTCTCTTCTTTCCGCATATCACGTGACCGCTTTCGGCTAATGAGATTGTGGTTGGGCGTGGTTTACATCGTTCTTGTTTTAAAAAAAACAAAATCTAATTTTGCCCTTTTCTGCACGTACGAAAAATGACAATCTTGGCTTTCTCTCACCTGGGCTCTGTCAAACAGCCCGCCGCTAATTAGATGTGACTTCAGGGAAGAATATTGGCGCTATCTGTGAACTGAGACAATCGTCCCTTCACCTCCCGTCTTTGTCAGACCCGACAGTCAGAAAATCTTAATTATCTACATTGAAAAAATGTTCCCACTTTATTATCGTAGGTTTCCAATTCTTAATAGGTCAGGATCTGTATATAGTTCCACCGGTCCTCCCTCAACCCAAAAAACACTTTTTTCTCTGATTAAGATTTCGTTCTCATTGTTCTTAAAATTTCCCTTTACTCCAAATTGATAATGAGTCTTTCTACGCAAAAAAGTAGGTCAGATGTTTTGACCGATATCTGGTTTTCATCAAGCGGCCCGTTTTGATATCATGTCTTTTCCCTTTCTTTCTTCTTATTATTTCCTTTTTCTCTTCTTTCCTCTTCTCCCCTTAGGATCGTCTAAGTACAATCTTAGTGAATTATTTTCAACTCAATTATTTTCCGTTTAAAAAAAAAATCAACAACCTGTTTAGTAAACCGAGTAAGAAAAAATTAAATCATATTTCTATGAATATTTCTAATAATGCAAGGTGCCACAATCCTCCCCTAACCGATTTGTCATTTACCCGTAAATGACACCTAAACCCAATTACATCATTTAACATGCACCATGCATTTGTCTCATGCAATTCTATTCTACTTTCTAACATGCAAGGGTAATGTTCTTTCCATTTTCTTTTGTTCTACATGCAATGAAATGTTCTTTCCATTTTCTTTTGTTCTACATGCAATGAAATGTTCTTTTCATTTTCTTTTGTTCTACATGCAATGAAATGTTCTTTTCATTTTCTTTTGTTCTACAGGCAATGTAATGTTCTTTTCATTTTCTTCTGTTCTACATGCAATGTAATGTTCTTTTCATTTTCTTCTGTTCTACATGCAATGTAATGTTCTTTTCATTTTCTTTTGTTCTACATGCAATGTAATGTTCTTTTCATTTTCTTCTGTTCTACATGCAATGAAATGTTCTTTTCATTTTCTTCTGTTCTACATGCAATGAAATGTTCTTTTCATTTTCTTTTGTTTTACATGCAAGGTAATGTGTGCGTGTGTTTGTAGGTGCAGATGTGTTCACTAGGGTTTGTTCTTCTTGGTCAATGTTTTCCTCTCTGCCGTGGGAGGTTTTTTCCGCCGCACGTGGTGGTCTCACGCCAGCCTCCTCCATTGGTCTTTCAGCAATTTCTTCGCCAGTCCTGTCTGAGTAAGGAACACTGCTCGGCATCTCCCTCTCGAGTTGCTGCATGCTCACTAGACTGTCGTTCGCCAATCTTCTCTTACTCTTAATCTTCCATATTATTACACCCCCGATGGCTATAACTAGGAATGTACCCATCACTATTGACCAACTTATCGCGATCTGCTCATCGTCTTCCCAAGCTACACCTTCGTCTCCCAACGCACTTAACTTATCCCTTAAGTGATCCATATCGATCTTTTCTATTGGCTTCATTAATACTGGCATCTTATTTAAGGTGACATTAGAGAATCTCTTCACTATCGGCTCCCATAATTCTGTACAAATGACTAAGCCTCTACCAATCATCTCTATGAGTGAATCTTTTTCTTCATACCTTTCTTCCATCTGGTAATAGGGGGGCAAGGAGATGGACACCCCAACCGCCGAACATCCCATGGTTAGCGTCACCAGGGATAACGGTGGCCTTATTCTTAATGTCCTTGTGGACTCTCCCCACATACCCCTAGACAGGCTGATATGTTTCTGTGTGGCTACTGCCCACACCCAGTCTGAAACACTGATAGCTTGTGGTAATGCCGAGTTTGTTAATACCTCTACTTGGCAGATTCTTTTGATTCCTTCCCCCCTCCCTTCAAACAATTCTAGTATGCACAGTCTGCGGTTACCGGTTTTATAGATAGGGCTCAACGAGGTACAAGTCCCCAGGGTATCATCTCTACACCTTCTAGCTTCTTCAGCTGATAGCAACATGAATTTCGTTCTCCCCGAATTTAATGCTATGTAGTCTGCTTCCACCTTGTACCTAGCTATCATTCCTGAAAGGTAACAAATTCTCTTGTTGTTATTCTTCACAATCACTTAGTCTCGCTCGACTCATCACTCAATCATTTCATAACCTTTTTCTAAGTTCGGCTCTTCCCTCCCCCAACTAACCTCTAGCAGACAGAATGGTCCGGTCAGGTGTGCGTGGCGCTCACTCTAAAGGTCGTACTTCATGACACCACTGGTGATCAATCAACAATGCCAATGATCTTCTCCCGTCCCTTGTGAGGTGCAGCCCGTGACTCCCTCCCCTCCACTCACATCTACCATAGTCAGCCAATAGGATTTAGGATGAGCCAGTGTCGTTATCTGTCGACACTAAATGCTTCTATTCTGCACAGCCCTTTTGTTCTACTGAGATTTGGGGTTCTTCTCCTCCCTGATCTCATCTTCCGAGGTGATTCCTGCTCAACCTCCACCCTTCCTTCTGTGTTTAACTCCCGTCCAGGAGGTTTTTGTCCTCTTCTTCATCCTCTGATTCTTCTTTTTTTTCTGTTTAGAGTCTTCGCCTTGAATGTCTTCAATACCTCTCGACTCTATGTCTAAACTTCTCCTGTTCCTTATCCTTTCCTTAAGCTGGGAAAGGGTATTCGATCCTCCTCCTCCCACTCGCTGGGTCCTTCGTCCTGTTCAGGGTGTCTCTTTTAGAGCCTTCGACTGCTTGATTGGACCTCTTCGTCTTTTTCTTCCTTTTCTTCGGACATGGGGGTGTGATGGCGATCTCACGGGGTCTTCTCTGCACTGACTCAGTCGACGACTGAACATCGCTAATCCCCGTTGAGGGTTCCAACTCTGTCACTCGGGCTGCTTCGTTTATCTGGTCAAGTCGACCTATCTCCTCATCTTCTTCGGAGTCTCCCTCCGTCTCCATTTCTTCCGGTTCAACCAGAGTTACCTTCCTTTTCCTTGTCTTCTTAGGCCTCGGCTCGCTCATTTCCAGGTTAGCTATTTCAGCCTTCTTCAGATCATTGGCATGAACCCTCCTCGCTCGTCCTGCCACTTGATCCCATATTACATATGATACTGGGGCCCGTCTGCTCCACTATCCGGTAGTACGGTTCCCATCTCTGGTCCAGTTTTCCTTCTCTCTGGTGGATTTTATAGTAGACAGGGTCTCAACCTTCAATTCTACCACCTTTCTTTCAGCATTCACCCTCTCATTTCTTTTCTTCTGGGCCCTCTTTATTCTTCTTCTGGCCTGTACGAATATCTTATGTTGCTGTTCCAGCAATAGTTGATGATGATCTTCTCCCATATACCTTCTTCGGGGCTTCAGTAGGTTATCTACAGGCAGGACCACGTCTCTGCCAAACAACAAAAAATAAGGAGAAAATCTGGAGGTTTCGTTTATCGTAAACCTCACGGCCGCCAGAGCCTGCGTCAAATACAAGTCCCAATTTCCAGTGTTTTCTCTGACCAACTTGGCCAATACATCTCCCAAGGTTCTATGAAACCTTTCCACTGTCTGGTACTGCAAATGCTTCAGGCCAATTTGTTAGCCAATCGACAAAACACACTATATAGTTGTTTCCTTGTGCAGTTTCCCCATATGGTCCTGATACATCCATACTCACTTTCTCGAAGGGGAAGTTTGGTACGTCTGTCTCCTCCAAGGGTGCCATTTCCTGTCTTCTGCTCTGCGACTGGCACACTACACAACTTCGAACATAGTTAGTGACTTCTCCGTACAGTTTGGGCCAATAGTACTTTCTTCCTATGAGATCACATGTCCTATCAATTCCCATGTGACCCAACCTTTCGTGGCACTGTTCCAATATCTCTGGTCTTAAACTTTTGGGCACATACAACTTGGGTTTGACTTCTTCATCCCTTCCTGAGAGATAATACAGCCTTTCCTCTATTATGGCATACTTGGTGGTCTCTCCTGCCTTTACCTTCTCTCTCAGAGCAGCTATTTCACTGTCTGCTTGCTCCTTTTCAATTCCTTCTGTCCAGTAGGGATCGGTTATTATCTGGGCGTCCCCTTCTTCGTCCGATTCTAATATAGGGCGATCTTTTAGCTTATTAGAGTTAATTACTCCTATTCTATAGGCTTTATCATCTACTCCCTGTTCTACCCTTACAGATCTTTCTTCCAGTTGTTTCGGTATTCTTGAGAGTAAATCTGCGCACGTGTTTTCCTTTCCTGCCAAATACTCTATCTTACAGTGGTAGCCACTTAACTTAAGTGCCCACTGTTGAATTTTCTTATTATTTGTCCACTCTGCCTGCAATAGGTACTGCAGAGGCTTGTGGTCTGTCTTTATAGTGAAGACCGCACCGTTTAAATAGTAGTCCAGTTTTTGGAGAGCATACATGATAGCATATGCTTCCCTCTCTATTACTGGCCACCTCTGTTGTGTCTCTGAGAGCTTATGGGAGAGGAAGTATATCGGTACTTCCTCTGGTATGCCTGGCACTGGTCCTTCCTTATCAGGACACGGCTGGGTAAGTACTGCCCTACACACTGCTCACTGGCATCCGTGTATAATATCATGGGCTTGCTGAGGTCTGGGTACGTCAGCAGTGGGACGGTTGTCAACTGTTCCTTTAGCGAATCAAATGCTCGTTGACAGTCCTCTGTCCACTTGAACCTAGCATATTTCTTCGTCAGGGCCACTAGCGGTATGGCAATTCTTGAAAATGCCGGGACGAAGCGCCGGTAGTAGCCTATAGCTCCTATAAAACCTCTTACCTGCCTCACTGTCTTAGGCTCTGGCATTTCCCTTATGACCTTTACCTTATCCATGTCGGGTTTAATACCGTCTCCGTTTATGACGAAGCCTAAAAATACCTAGTTTCTTCCCTCAGAAACTGACACTTTGACAATTTCAATTTTAATCCGTGTTTCCTCAACCTTCCCAACACCTGTCTTAAATGAAAAAAGTGTTGTTCCACTGTCTCCGAAAATATCAAGATATCGTCTAAATACGCCATGGCAAAGCTCTCGTATCCTCCTAACACTATTGACATTAGCTGTTGGAAGACTCCCGGGGCATTAGCTAGACCGAATGGCATCACTCTGAACTGAAACAGTCCCAGGTGACACGCGAATGCGGCCTTCTCATTGTCAGCCTCATCCAGGGCTACCTGCCAATACCCGGACCTCAAGTCCAACGTAGAGAAGTACTTCCCTAATAATGCCAAAATGTCGTCTATCAATGGCAATGGCACCGCCAACGGCTTCGATATAGAATTCAGCTTTCTAAAATCTACACAGAAACGGTGGCCGCCATCTTTCTTACCTACTATTACTATTGGGAAGCTCAAGGGAGAGATCGATCTTTCGATCATCCCAGCTCCAACATTTCCTCTACTGCCTCTTCTACAAGGGGTCTTTTATGTATAGGTGTTCGGTAGGGTTTTAATTTCACAGGGGGTGGTCTCCGGTGTCGATTTTCATTTTCGACTGTGTGGGTCTGACCTAGCTCCTTGTCTGACTGGGCCACCACATCTCGATTGTTCTTAACAGACCCCTACTCTGGTTCTAAATTGATCCGGTGCTAATATATCCTCATCTAAGATTCCCTCTGTTTGCTCTACTAGCTTCCTTCGTTCCTCCTCAATCTCACCCGATTCAGAGTTCGTGGGGAAGCGCTCTCCCCTATCTTCTCCCCTCTCCTAACCTTTATAGTCTTTTGGGCCTGGTTCACCATCATTATGGGCACTAACTCGGCTGCCTCCACTACCGTTTCACAGGGTTACCTCGTTATCTTCTAGGCCCTTTCCTTCTACAGGGACCAACTGCAGAGGTCCTCTCCGTACCTTTTTTTTCTGACATTAGCCTACCCTTTTCCGACACTGCGGTCCTAGGAGGTAACTTTACATCTTCCTCCACCACTATGGTTATCTCTTCCTCTGGTGGGCATCCCAATGGCGTTCTCTCGCCGTTCACCACCAACACAGTAGGATTAAACTCAATCTGGGCCCTCTGGCTCCGGAGCCAATCTTCTCCCAAGATTGCCTCCGTACACAGATGCTCCTGTGTCCACCAAAGCCCTCATCTCTCTACCACCTATCTCTGCTCTACAGGATAGTTCTTTCTCTTGCGTTAGCGAAGAGAACACCTGAGCTTTCTTCTTCCTGGGTCCCCACCTTTGGGTTAACCCAGCCATAGGCGCCGGTAGTAATATATCACCTTCATTTTTCTCATGAGGTGGAGTTCTGCGCCCCCTGCACCTGGGCGACCCCGGCCGGACCTCTCCCGGTCTCCCATGGCCGTTTCTAAAAATACAGTTTCTTTTCAGGTGTCCTGGCCTCCTGCAAAACCAGCACCTTCTTGTTGGACAGCTTGCCGCAAAGTGGCCCGCCCGACCACATGTCCAACATTTTGCTCTTTCCCTTTTTAACTGGGTTGGCCTTGCATCTATTCTCGGGGGAACCCGTCCTCTATTCAAGCGGTTCACCGTTCACTGGTCCAAGCTTTTATTTTCTTCTTTTTTAACTGGGCCACCCTCCCTCTTAATTCTGGGGTGGCCCGCTGGCTTTTCTTGGGCTCGGCCTTCTTTGTTAATATTGGTGGGGCACCCTTCCTCAGCCCGCACCACTTGGCCAGGTGTCCTTTCTTACCACACCTGGTGCACCTGTCTGATCGAAGTCTGGGGCAACCCCCCACTTCGTCGGACATTCCGTTGCCCTGTGGTCCTCGTACCCACAAGTCCAGCAGACCAGCCCGTATCGACCCGGCGTGGGCTTATAAAAGCCATGCCTGGTCGACCATGCCCTTCTATTGGGGTCCTCCTCCCATAATTCTGCCCGATCCACCTCTTCCTTAACCCTCTGATTCCACACGGGGGTTCTTCCGCCTCCCCCCCTTCTTCCAGCCTCCTGACTTGGTATCTGCTTCTTCCCACACCTCTTCACTTTATCCCCACCCCTGGCTCTCCCTGGCCAGCTCTATCGCTGCCGACAGTCTGAGCGGTCCTTCTTTCCATACGTCGTGACGAACACGCTCGTCGCTCAGCGCCTCTACATACAGATCCGCTAGTTGGGCCTGCATAACCGCATTATCCTGACCACTTCAGGGGAATGCCAATGACGATAACTTCCCTGCTCGGGCCCCTAATTCTCCCGGGGTTTCATCCCGCAGCTGTGTTAGTTTTAAAAGGGCCCTCATGGCCTCTATGGCCATACCTTCGTCGGCGAATTCTTTGGTCAGTAGTCTTTTATTTCTTCCCAAGCCAAGCAGGGGTTGGTTTTCCAAGAGACCCCTCACGAACTCAGACGCTTTTCCCTTTGTGGCATCGTATGCCAAATACAGGGTTTCTTGGTCCGAGAGCTCGTAGATGGTTCGGCTCTTCTCGAGGATTGCCAGCCAGTTTTTAATCATATTTCTATGAATATTTCTAATAATGCAAGGTGCCACAATACTTCAAAAATTCAATTTTTTTTTCTTTAAACGGAATTATTTTGTTTTCAAACAAATCTGCTTCATGTGAAGTTTCTACTTTAAAATCTAAATTAATTTTTTTCTTTAAATTTAGTTACTTTATATGTGTTTTATTTGAAGTTTTTATTTTTAAATATTCATGAGATTTGTTTTATATTTCTTTACGCAGAGGTAATTTGTTTTTCAAATAAATATGTTTTCTACTTTATAATATTAATTAATAAAAACAATTTTTCTTAAAAACAAATTTATTTTGTCTTTCAAATGTGTTTCATGTAAATCTTCAACTTCAAAATACTTATTAATCTTTTTTTCTTTAAAGTACTTTTAAGTTACTTTGTCTTTCAAATAAATGGGTTTCATTTGAATCATCTACAATGCTTTAAAATATTAATTAATAAAAAATAATTGCATTTTTTCTTTAAAGGCCTTTTTTGTCTATTTTAAGTATTAATTAGTTTGGGTTATTATACTCTACGGCCTTGTAAAATTGTGAATTTGTAATACCTTGATCTATCCACTACCTTTCTCCTCATCCTTTCTTCTATCACTCCTATCTGCTCTCGCTCCAAATCTTCTGCAACCCCCTGCATCCTAGTGGCTTCACGCCTTGCTCGGGGCGTAATGCTTAAAAAAAGGGGGGTAGAAATAGAATCAATGGCGTCAACATCAAAACGTTGACGAAACAGAGACGCTTAGCTTTAAGTTTTCCGACCGGTGTATGTAGATATTTAATTTTTTTGTAGCTTTTTTGTATTTATTTATTATTGTTTTTTTTATGTTTGTTTTTTTTTTCATTTATCCAACACTGTATCAGCCGAAGTATAACGAAGAACGATGATGAGTAAACAGTGTGGACATAGGAATCACTACTGCAGGGTGACTGTCAGTTTTACATATTAATGCGATCAGCAGACCAAGCATCACTTTCCTCTTTTGCGGTATCTATATATAGATCATTGGGAGATTAAAGAAAGTGGAGGATGGGATAAACCGGCTAGAGATAATCTCTCAAAGGATGTTCGTGAAAATCTCGCAAACAGTGAGCCAGTTAGTGCAAGTATGGAAAATGTCCGTTCACATGTCAGCCAGTCATTCTCAGGTAAAGCCGGGGGCGAGTTAAGCCGGAAGTGGGTTTGCATAAACGCCAAAGAGATGTCGGGTGCCATTGGGCAGAGATGGGCCTCAAAGAGCAGACCAATCTGAAGAATGCGATATGAACAGACGGATATCGCTTCAATCTTGACGGGCCTGAAAACTGCGGCTATTTTTGATATAATCTCCCCAGAAAAATACCAAAAAGGATTATGGCTGTGTTTGGTGATAGACGAATTACGGTTTGGTGCTGTGTCGATATCAAAATCGAACAAGTACAACAATTTAAATATCTGGGAAATGTTTTAACAGAGGACGGAAAGTGCGACACTGAAATCCGAAGACGCATTGCGATAGTTAAAGGTGCCTTCCAGAAGCTAAGCAGATGGCCGATTTGAAGCAACTGTTTCCCAGGCCTGTCTCAGGGATGCGTTCAACTGATCCTTGACGCACCGTTATATATATATATATATATATATATATATATATATATATATATATATATATATATATATATATATATCCCTCTCATTCTAACATTAGATTGTCTATGGTGTATGTCACCACGAAAATCTATCTTTATGCATTAGACATCCGTCGACTTTCTTTCTCTCCTCTTTTTAAATCCCCCCACCACCACCACCACCTCTCCTAAAATTCTCTCAGTTAATGTTTAATCTCCCTCTTCCTCATACTTACACTCTCACTAAATTCTGTTTTATTTCCGGAGTTGGTTTTTTTCTGTTTTCTTCTTGAATTTGTAGGTCTGATGAATTGGATCGTATTTACGATTCCAATGGAATAAATTATGACCATGGAATATTTGCATATCTATCTATCTATCTATCTATCTATCTATATATATATATATATATATATATATATTAATTACATTATAAGTAAAATAAAATCAATAATAATTGTGAATAATATTTCATCAATTGTTTTAATCATTTTTCCGTTAAACATAAAATCCTTTATTTTTTAGGATTCTAAAATTGTGTCATTTTCCTTCAGTTCAGAACACCAAACTATTCTCTCTCCCTCTCACTCTCTCTCATTACATATATATATATATATATATATATATATATATATATATATATATATATATATCCAAGCATAGGATTAGTGTATACGGAATAAATTTCAATAACCAAAAATGCTATTCTCAAAAGAGTGCTCAATACAGAATATAGCAAATATAAATTATTCGAAAATTATAGCATAAATATGTTATAGAATCACTACAAAAATAGCTATTTTGTTTCAACACTTCTGGTGTCTTTTCAAGTGATGGCGTTGAATGTAGAATAAAGAGATTTTTTAAAAACTCTTTTTCGTTTTTATTTATCAGAGCATATGTATTTTTTACAACAAAAAAACAAAAACTACCTGCACATAGTTATAGTCTTTTTCAAACCGTTCTTCACACGGCTATCGTTAGCCTCTAAGTTCTTATCTGTAACACAAACGCCCCCTCATTAAGAAGACGCCTACTAGAGGAGGACTGACTTTGAAAATAAATTTAGAACAATGCTCCGAGACAACCACTTAGAGGCTGACGGTATCCGTGTGATGAACAGTTTGAAACAAACTATACATACGTTGAGGTAATTTTGTTTTTTTTTACTATATATATATATATTTCTGATCGTTTCTGATCGACTTCTTCAAGATTCATCTGTTAAGATTGGCGAATAATTATACAATCTTATTACTCAAATTAGAGTCCAATAGTGTTATAAAAACCTCGGAGAATTCCAGTAAGATAACTTTAATTGCTAAGATACAACTTTTCGAAACTTAATGTAACAATTGTACAATTTTGCTGTTACCCCCGATGCGTGTGTCTGTGTGTATATATATATATATATATATGTATATATATATATATATATGTGTGTGTATATATATATATATATATATATATATATATATATATATATATATATATATATATGTATATATATATATATATATATATATATATATATATATGTGTGTGTGTGTTACTTACATTTTTGTCTCTCCAAGCTATAATATCCTTATCTATCTGATGTTTAATCCTATTTAATTCGTGATTTATCAATTTCCCCTTTGCCAATCAACAGTTAATCTGCGACTCGCATTTCCCCATCTTTTGCCCGCAACCATTATCCAACCCCGCTTATAAACGCATGCGATTTGTTCCTCCCTTTAATGTTTATTAGGGATTAGGAATGAAAAGAAAGTCGAAAACAGAAAGAAGAGTGAAACAATTAATTTTATTTCATTTAGTCGTCACGATTTTAAACTTGAAAAAAAAAATGGGGTCAAAATCGGGGATTCGAATTTTTGCAGGTTTCAATCATAATTAAAAGAAAGTAACCAGTAATGAGATGAAACAGATATCGGAAGTTCATTATCTGAATCTATATCTCTATATTATTTTAAATCCTTTCACCGGAAGCAAGGCGATAATGCAACTAAATGGCAAGTGGTTTCTGGGAATGAAAGAGAATCAGAAGACTTTAAAGAGGAGAAAAAGAACAGGTTTCAGGCAAACAGAAGATGGCGATAATGCCACTAAGACGCAAGGGGGTTACTGGGAGTGAAAGAGAATGAGAAGACTTTAGTGAAGAGAAAAAGAACACATTTCAGGCAAACAGAAGCTGCTGATAATGCCACTAAGACGCAAGGGGTTACTAGGAGTGAAAGAGAATGAGAAGACTTCAGTGAAGAGAAAAGACAATAAATGAACAGTTTTAGGAATACAGAAGATGGCGATAATGCCCCTAAGACGCAACTGTTTTCCTGGGAGTGGAAGAGAATGAGAAGACTTTAGTGAGGAGAAAAGAGAATAAGAACAGGTTTCCGGAAGACAGAAGACGGTGATAATGCCCCTAAGACGCAAAGGGTTACTGGGAGTGAAAGAGAATGAGAAGACATTAGAGAGGAGAAAAGACAATAAAAGAACAGTTTTAGGAAGACAGAAGATAGCGATAATGCCAGTAAGACGCAACGGTTTACTGGGAGTGAAAGAGAATGAGAAGACATTAGTGAGGAGAAAGGACAATAAAAGAACTGGTCAAAAAAGACAGAAGTTGGTGAAAATAACACTAAGATGTAAGGAGTTACTAGGAGCCAAAGAGAATGAGAAGACTTTTGTGAGGAGAAAGGAAAATACAAGGCCAGGATTCAGGAAGACAGAAGATTGTGATTGACGTTACATTTAGATTCTTGAAAAATTGAAATTTTTGATCGTCGGTGACAGAGAAGTAAAAATTCAGAGATTCTACAGCCGAGACGTGCGGTAAAAGAAATTAATAGAATATAACTTTCAACAGTAAAAAAGATGAGACCTAGTTGCCACTCCAGTAGAACACTTAAATTCGTGGAGTCGAATGACGAAGGCAGTTCAGTACAACTGGCATGCAATTATAATAGAGGAGGTAAAAAGCAGATGTGTTGGTAAGGAGACTTTGAAAAGGAAAACAAAGAGAGGAAAAGAATGCAAAATTGATCACACGAATAATAGAAGAAGAAGAAGAAGAAGAAGAAGAAGAAGAAGGGTAAGGAGGAGAAAAAGAAGAAGGCTGAATTATCACGGGGGAAGATGAAGAGGAAGAAGAAGAAAAGTAGAACATAATAATAATAATAATAAGAAGAAGAAGAAGAAGAAGAAGAAGAAGAAAAGAAAAGAAAAAGAAAATTATAAGAACAAGAAGAAAATAAGAAGAAGGAGAAAAAAAAGAAAAAGAAAATAATAATAAAAGGAGATAGAATAAATAGAAAATAATAAGAAGGAGTAAGAGGAGGAGGAGAAGAAGAAGAAAAAATAAGAAGAAGAAGAAGAAGAATGAAAAGAAAAAACATAAGAAGAAAAAGAATAACAAGAAGAAAATAAGAAGAAAAATAAGGAAAATAAAAAGAAAATAAGAAGGAAAAGAAGAAGAAAATAAGAAGAAAAAAAGAAGAAGAAAAAGTAGAGAAAGAAAAAGAAAAGAAGAAGAAGAAAAAGGAAATAATGATAGTAATAGGAAGAAGAAAATAATAATAATAATAATAATAATAATAATAAGAAGAAGAAGAAGAAGAAGAAGATGAAGAAGAAGAAGAAGAAGTATTGTAGGAAATGAAGACATTATGGAAGACTGGCATATTCTAAAGAAAACTTGTAAAGAGATATCTGAAATGGTTCCAGACCAAAAGGAAAGTTAAAGAAGATAAATAAGTAAGGGGTGGGGAGGGAGTGTTTACGAAAGAACGTGAAGAAAAAAAAGACACTAAAAATGAAAATGAAGAAGTGCAAGAAGAGTGTTCCGTGCGAGAAATAGAGCGGCCATTTTGCAGAACAGAATAACATGAATATGAGAAAAATGAAGACAAACAAGAATACGATGAAGATAGGGGAGGAGGAGATTAAGGGAAATGAGGTGGAGGAAGAAGAAGGAGGAGGAAGAAAAAAGAGCAGGGAGGAGGATGAAGAGAAGAATGATGGGAGTGGGCAGGAGTAGCGGGAAGAAGAAATAGAACGACGATGACTAGAAGGATGTTGGAGAGAGAAAGACACCAGAGGAGGAGGAAGAAGAGCAAGTAGTAGAAGGAGGGCGAAAAGAAGAGGAAGACAAGGAAATGAACGACGACGACGACGAGAAGTATCTGGACGAGAAGGAGGATGAGGAACGGCAAGGAGGAGCAGTAGGAAGAAGAAGAAGAATTATTTGTAGTAGTAGTAAGAGGAGGAAGAGTTTAACGACGCCAAGAAGGATACCTAAGACGAATAAAATGGCGGAGGTGAAAGAGTGGAACGACGGGTAGATGGCGTGGGGAAAGAAGAGAAAGAGTAGGAAGAGGAAGAGGAAGAGGAGGACTTGGTGTTTATGAGTGATACAAGAAGAAGAAGAAGAAGAAGAAGAAGAAGAAGAAACAAATAATAAGAGGAAGAATAAAAAGAAAATAAGAAGGAACAAGAGGGGGAGTAGAAGTGGAAGAAGAAAAATAATAATAATATTAAGAAAAGAAGAACTCAAAGAAAATAAGAATAAGAAGAATAAGAAGATGAATGAAAAGAAAAAAGAAGAAGAAGAAGAAAGAGAAGAAGAAGAAAAATGAAATAATAATGGGATAGAAGAAAAATAATAATAAGAAGAAGAAGGAGGAGGAGGAGAAGAAGAAAAGAAGAAGAAGGAGTAAGAGGAGGAGGAGGAAAAGAAGAAGAAAAAGAAGAATGAAAAGAAAAACACGTGAAGAAAATAAGAAGAAGAAAGAAAAAAGAAGAAAAAGAAAATAAGAAGAAAAGAAAACATGAAGAAGATGAAAAACAAGAGGAATAAAAAAAATAAGAAGAAAGGAAGAAGAAGAAAAGAAGAAAAGTATAAGAAGAAGGAAAAGTAAATAATAACAGGATAGTAAAAAATAATAATAATAATAATAATTAGAAGAAGAAGAAGAAGAAGAAGAAGAAAATAATAAAAGGAAGAATAAAAGAAAATACGATGTAGGAGTAAGAGGAGGGGGGTGAAGAAGAAGAAAAAGAAGAATGAAAAGAAAAACACGAGAAGAAAATAAGAAGAAGAAAAAAAGAGGAGGAAGAAAAAGAAAACAAGAAGAAAGGATGAAGAATAAAAGATGAAGAGGAGAAGAAAAATAATATTAAGAAAATAGGTAGAAGACAGAAAATAATAATAATAATAAGAAGAAGAAGAAGAAGAAGAAGAAGAAGAAGAAGAAGAAGAAAAAGAAGAAGAAGAAGAAGAAGAAGAAGAAGAAGAAGAAGAAGAAGAAGAAGAAGAAGAAGAAGAGGAAGAAGAAGAAGAAGAAGAAAAAGAAGAAGAAGAAGAGGAAGAAAAAGAAGAAGAAGAAGAAGAAAAAGAAGAAGAAGACGAAGAAGAAGAAATTACCATAAAAACAACAGGAAGAAACAATAATGACAGTAAAAAAAAACGTAAGGAGCTTCAACGTCCCTTAAGCATGCATCATAAAAAGAATACAAAAACTCTTTTCAATTTTATTTTGTGTAATTCTTTGAATGTTTCTTCCTTTATTTTTATTTGATTTTTTTAAAATTTCATTATTATTTTCGTTGTTATTTTAAATGATGTATTTTTCATTATATCTTTTATTTAATTTGATTAGTTCTCTTACACATTCCGTTGGTAAATACGTACGCACACACACACACACACATACAGATATATATATAAACGATTTTTTTAGTTGATATGTGGGTAAAAAATTGTGCAGGGTATGGCAAAGGGCGAAGAGAAATTTATTCTTTTCTTCTATCAGCAAAGTGCACGCGTTTACTCCTGAATGTGCATCGCCCGACGAAAGTGCATCATCTGGCATTCATGTAAAACCCTATCCCCAACACCTACCCATACTAACCCGCAACCCACAACACTTCCCTCTCACACCCTAACTTACTGTTTAACCCACCACCCCTACTTCCCAACTGTGTCTTACTTGTAAACGGTAAAGATTATTTAAATACAGACCATAAGGAAGATGGTATTTTCATATCTATATTTAATGACAGAATGTGTAGTGTCTTTCCGAATACAATTTACTAACATCTGTCCTTCTTTACGGCAGCGAATGTTGGACGATTTCCTCAAAAATGAAGAAGAGACTTGAGGCGTCAGAGATGTGGTTCTACAGAAGGATCTTAAGAATATCATTGACCGAGCGTGTGAGTAACGATGAAGTCTTAGAGAGGCTGCAAACATGGATAAGGCTTATACTTAATATCAGGAAGAGGCAGCTGAAGTTTCTGGGACATAAAATAAGGAAGGAAGGCCTGGAGAATCTGATACTCACGGGTTTCGAATAGAGGGAAAGTTAGACATAGTGAGAACAACGCGTGATATATATAGCGGACTTAAGCGAGTGGATGACAGAACATGGTCTCGGGGATGGGGAGAAAGCAGTGGGGAGGAATTTATTGAGAGTTGCAAGGAACTGAGGGAGGTGGAGATCCATGATCGCCTACGTCCTGAAAGGTCATGACACATAAAAAGAAGGAAGTGCGCTTTAATCTTTTTTCTGAATTTCTAGGGTGAAGAATTAACATTATTTACACTAATTATATTCGGACTATTGATATTGTAAATAGTTAATCTTCATTCTGTGTCTATTATATAATTGTTATGGGAACTTACCCATAATAATAATGGACTATTCCTGACATTATAAATACTGCGCCTCTCAAGAGGTATCGGGAGATTGTAAGACAAGGAGAGATAATTGAGAGCATATTGTAAGGACATTGGAATAGTGATACTTGTCGAGACAACATAGTTCACTCTAACCAAATCTGATAGTCATTACTAATACTGCTACTTCTTTGTATTATATTTCTGTTGTAATATATCTTTGTATTCCATACCTGTGTTCGTGTTATTCATTCATTGGTTCTCACCTTGGACCATCACCGTGCTACAAGGAACTTGGACCATAACAGATATGAACCAAGATAGATAGATAGATAGATAGATAGATAGATAGATAGATATGAACCGACTAAGATAGATAGATAGATATGAACAGACTAAGATAGATAGAAGATAGATAGATAGATAGATAGATAGATAGATAGATAGATAGATAGATAGATTATTTTTTTAGCATAATTCCTCTCTTTGTGTCTTTATTTTTGGCTCAAACATAATTCACATTTAAAATCGGTCCAAGTTATTGGAATGATATATATATATATATAATGAAATGAATTAATTATGACACTCATTCGATATATTTTCTCTTTATACGTTATTTTAATTTCTTTAAGTAACCTTCACGGCTATGGCACACCATGCAACTTGCATAGTTTCAATCCATCCACATCCTCTTTGTATTCCATCGGCAAGAAGTAAGTTCCACCCAAACAGCTTCATCCCACAAACCACTACCCTATGGTACAGACTCCCAAGAGGATGTTTCCATGATCACTACAATATTATACTTTTCAAATCTACAGTTAACCGTTTTCTTTCCCACCTATCCATATAAAAGTAACAAGTAAGGTAACGTTCTAACTCGAGGGACTCTCGAGCCTTGTACAACGTGAACCTTACTATAAAAAAAAGATATTGTCGAGAACTTTTCGCATCAAGATTACTCGAAGAATTATAACATTTGCATTTTCTTACAAAGATAATACTTAATAAAAATGCTTAAGTTACTTACATTGTTCGGACTGTTGACAACATCTTTATTGTCATATTCACGATGTTTCGGCTGTTGTACGCCCCGGCCTTCTAAGTAAGACAAATAAATCATTAGGTAGGACATAATTTGTAAAGGTATCCATAGGAATTTCGCAGGGTATTTTGGTATTTTTTTTCTCACGATTGACCCTGTGTCCTTTGACGCGCTGTGTAGCCGAGCGGATCAAACAGTGGTCTCTACTTGGTAACTATTTTACAAATGTGCAGGCCTATTGACATAATCTTTATAATAACTGCGAATGTCAGTGTATCAATGTGTCACACTTTTTCACCTTTACTCCCAGAGACTCTAGCCCAACATATCAGATCATTTTGGGATGCGGCCAATTATGTGAGCAAATTAAAATCATTCCGTGCCGGCTCCGTGCCTGTAATCATGAAATTTGGGATTTCCAAATTTTCATTATTGTGATAGTTTTCGGATTCCGCCATCTTGGTTTGATAAAAAAAAAAAATCAGAGACACAACTCCCACAATTCAATAGCTCATGTTCAAATGAAAAAAAAATACTGTTCTCAAATTACAGTGTTTGAAAAAAAAAAATGTCCGTCTTTTCAATTTTACTCTATGAGTCTGTAGCCCAATATATCATATTATTTGGAATGAAGTCAAATCCGTGAGCTAATTAAAAACATTCCCGGGAGAATCCGGACCCGCAATCCTGAAATTTTGATTTTCATTACTACGATAGTTTTCTCTGATTTTTACGTGATTTTTTTGCGATGACATTTTCTGTACGATACCAAAGTTTATAACTGCCTATATTTCTGAGATGAGCTACAATATACACTATTTACATTATTCGGACTATTGTCCTCATCTTTGTTGCCATATTTATTACAACGTTTCGACCTTTAAGTATCTGTCTATATTTCTGAGATGAGCCATAATATACACTATTTACATTATTCGGACTATTGTCCTCATCTTTGTCACCATATTTATTACAACGATTCGGCCTTTCAGTATCTGTCTATATTTCTGAGATGAGGTATTATGTACACTATTTACATTATTCGGACTATTGTCCTCATCTTTGTCGCCATATTTATTACAACGTTTCGGCCTTTCAGTATCTGTCTATATTTCTGAGATGAGGTATTATGTACACTATTTATATTGTTCGGACTATCGTCCTCATCTTTGTTGCCAGATTTATCACAACCTTTTCTTAAGGACACATAGCACAGTGGATAAAGGCGTTAGTTAGATTCAGTGACAGGAGCCAAAGAGTGTGAGTTCAATACCTGGTTAAGGCTGTGGAGAACTTGGAGTGTTGAATTAACAGGAGAAGACTGATAACTGACTTCCATTAGACATGGCACGTGGAACTAGAACAGTCTACCCCAGCGAGCGAAATAAAGGGTTCATTTCGATATTCCAACCACCTGAAGAAGGCCGGAGCGTACAACGGCCGAAACGTTGTGATAAATATGGCAACAAAGATGAGAACGATAGTCCGAACAAAGTAAATAGTGTACAAATTTTATAACTTGCAAATAAATTTGGAAATAATCAAAATTAATTGCGAAATCCAGCGAAAGTCACCATTGAAATTAAAATGATTGTTTCCACGGAAAGTAAGGACCTACGTACATCAAATTGTTTTTAAATTAAAAGGAGACAGAATAATTAACGTTGAAATTTTAAAATGTAAGCTTAAATATTAATGCAATACTTAATTGCAGCGATCAAGTACTCCTCCCTACCTCTTGCGATGAAAACCTAGTCAAGAGTCCTCCACAGGAGCTAGCTTAAATGCTGCCCTTTAGGGCGGCTTTTAGGCTAGTAAATACTAAATACTGTTTAAAAAATAAAAATCATGGGGCGTCTATTTCTAATACGAGTACCCACTATAATAACATTTGTAGTAAGAAAAATGTCGGAATATGCCCCAGATTTGGACAATGCGATCGTCCTTAATGTGCATGTTTTTTTAAATACTTTATTACATTACACGATATTATATTGGATACACGCATTTGAAATTGACGCCCTATCAATTTGTTTGTGTGTATTACGTCTAATCCCTTGCGTATTCGAAAAAAAAAACTTGCTCCCCAACAGGCACCCACCTCACTTCCCCATCTCCTTATAGGAAAACCACCGTTTAACCAAGTGTGCTTTACTGTTAATCTACAGAGAGAGAGAGAGAGAGCCAAGGAATAATGATGCCTCTATTTAAACGGACGTACACATTTTCACCAGGATGTTTTTTCTGTAAATCCCATATTGTGATTTTCCAAACGCTGCTTATATGTGGCAGCAGGCCGAAAGTATAGGACATCCAGTGAGGATCGAACTCACTTTTCAATCGTAAATTGTTCTAGCGAGATAAGCTTGCTAACCATTACGCCACCTCGAGGAGCAACTCCCATATTTGCTCAGTTTCATATCTGGAACGTATACAAAAGCTATAATATACACTATTTACATTATTCGGTCTATTGTCCTCATCTTTGTTGACATATTTATTACAACGTTTCCACCTTTCAGTATCTGTCTATATTTCTGAGATGAGCTATAATATACACTATTTACATTATTCGGGCTATTGTCCTCATCTTTGTTGCCATATTTATTACAACGTTTCGGCCTTTTAGTATCTGTCTATATTTCTGAGATGAGGTATTATGTACACTATTTACATTGTTCGGACTATTGTCCTCATCTTTGTTGCCAGATTTATCACAACGTTTCCTTAAGGACACATAGCACAGTGGATAAAGGCGTTAGTTAGATTCAGTGCCAGGACCCAAAGAGTGTGAGTTTATTTATTCTGATTAAAGGATTATATTTATAATCCAACCTTTTTATTACTACAAGTGTTATTATTAGTAGATATTCGTATTTGAAATAGACGTCGTACTTTATTTTTAATTGAATTAATTTTAATTTAGTAAAACTACAGAGGACTGGATGATTGTATGCGTCAAGGAACATGAAAGTAGTAAGAGTCTTTACTCCGTAATAAAAGAAGCCAATAAATTCAAAATGGAGTTTCAAAAGGGCGTAGAGATGCAACTACAGCACAATACACCGGCTGAAAGTGCAAAATACTTAAAAAAAAAGACAGCAAAGACGAATACAAACGAACAGATTCAGAATCGATGGCAAGATAAACCGCTTCATGGCCAATACTCTGCCCGTACCAAACAAGCTGACGTAGACAAAACCCGTACCCATCAGTGGCTACGTAGTGCAGGGTTGAAAGCTGAAACTGAATCTTTTATCCTTGCTGCACAGGACTAATGCTTGATAACTAGAAATTATCAAGCACACATACTAAAATATTGTGTCAGCCCGAAATGCAGATTCTGTGATAAACATCCAGAAACGATTGATCATTTTGTATCAGGTAGCAACGATATTGGCACCCATTGAATATAAAACCCGGCATGACAGAGTGGGCCAATATCTGCACTAGAAAATCTGTAACTTCTACGGGAAGGAAACTGAAAGAAACCCGGTTACGGAGATAGGACCTGTTACAATTCTATGGGACTACACAATACACACAGACAGAAAAATCAAGGCCAACCGCCCAGATATTGTTTTTAAAGACCACAAACAAAAAAAGTATCTCCTTATTGATATGTCAGTCCCTGCAGACTACAAGAAGATATTCAAAATGCTGTCAAAATACAAGGAACTTGAAATAGAAATCTCAAAAATGTGGCACATGGGAACATCAACAATCCCTGTTGTAGTTGGAACCCTAGGACTGGTTGGAAAAGATTGAAGTAGACTAATTGAAGGGATTCCTGGAAGTCCATGCCTCAAGGAAAGAAATTTGTAAACGCCAGAAATCAAAGATAATAATAATAATAATAATAATAATAATAATATTGTAGGGTTCCAAAGATAGGACCTGTAACCTGTAATAAACCTGTAATTTTATGGGACTTTACTATACACACAGACAGAACAATCAAAGGTAATCACCCAGACATTCTGATCAGAGACCGCAAAAACAAAATGTGCCTTTTTACTGACATGGCAGTCCCTTCAGATTATATCAAAATACAAGGAACTTGAGAACGAAATCTCAGAAATGTGGCACATGAGGACAACGACAACACCATGTGTAGTTGGAGGCCTCGGATTAATTGGAAAAGATTCCAAGAGACTGAAGGAATTTTTGGTAGCTCATGTCTTAAAGAAATACAAAAAATTGTACAGTCCACACCTTACGAAATGTAAAATATTTGTGATCTTTCGATGATTTTTTTTGTTTGTTTTTCCTTCAAAAATGTACAGTGGAAAATAGCATGAAGCAATATCTGATCTTAGTTCTCTGGAAGGGACCCGGAAAGAAATAACTATATACCAGAAATTAAATCAAATCAAATAATAATAATAATAATGTAGGGTTTCAGAGATAAGACCTGTAACAAGTTATGGTATTTTACAATACAAACAGACAAAAGAATGAAAACTAATCGCACAGACATCGTGATCAAAGACAGCAAAAACAGAATGTGGTTTCTTATTGACATGAGATTGTAATGTATCTTTGAAGATCTTTAAAAACTATCAGACTACAAGGATCTTTAGTGGAAATTTAAAAGATATGCGACATTAGGACATCAATAATTCCAGTTGAAGTTGAAGCCCTCGGGTTGATTAGAAAAGATTCCGATAGACTAATTGGATGGATTCCTGGTACTCCATGCCTTAAAGAAATACAAAAAAAAATGTATTCACAAAGAACAGCTGACACATTACAAAGCGTTTTATCTATGTAAATTGGGTGTGATATTAGTGGGGGTTTTTTAGTTTTAGTTTTTATATAAATGTTCAGTGGAAAATGTCATGAAGCCATTTCTGACCTTATGTCTCTGTTTGGGTCCCAGAAGGAAATGACTATACAACAGAAATAAATGAAGAGAATAATAATAATAATAATAGCAATAATAATAATCAAAGACCGCAAAAACAAAATGTGCCTTCTTATTGTCATGGCCTCCCTGCAGACTGCAGTGTATTTTTGAAGATCTATCAAAATAAAAGGACCTTGAAATCGAAATCTCAAAAATGTGACGCATGAGGACATTAACAATTCCAGTTGTAATTGGAGCCCTCAGATTGATTAAAAAAGATTCCACTAGACTCATTGAAGGAATGTCTGGTAGCCCATGCCTTTAAAAAAATACAAAAAATTGTACTAACAAATACAATCCACACTTTACGAAGGGCTTTATGTATGTAAAATATGTGCGATATTTTTTTCAAAACTGCTCAGTAGAAAATGTTATGATTCCATTTTTGACCTTAGGTCTCT
The DNA here is from genome assembly GCA_903632075.3 of Acanthosepion pharaonis. Taxonomy (NCBI): domain Eukaryota; kingdom Metazoa; phylum Mollusca; class Cephalopoda; order Sepiida; family Sepiidae; genus Acanthosepion; species Acanthosepion pharaonis. The sequence goes on from CAHIKZ030000287.1 coordinate 99,953, forward strand.
GGTCAGAACACGGAAAGAAATGACTATACACCAGAGACCAAAGGAAATAAACCAATAATAATAATAATAATAATAATAATAATAATAATAATAATAAACCAATAATAATAATAATAATAATAATAATAATGTACCAGATTAAAAGAAATGCAAAAAATTGTTTTGACAAGTACAGCCCACACACTAAGAATAACTTATTGAAGGAATCCCTGGTAGCCAATGTCTTAAAGAAATCCAAAAATGTTCTCACATGTTCAGCCCACACCTTACAAAAGGCGTTATCTCTGTAAAATATGATTTTTTAAACTGCTAAGTGGAAAATGCCATGATGCCATTTCTAACTTTAAGTCTTTGGCAGGGACACGGAAAGAAATGAGTATAAACACGAAAGCAAAGAAAATGCAATAATAATGATAATAATAATAATAATAATAATAATAATAAGAAGAAGAAGAAGAAGAAGGAGAAGAAGAAGAAGAAGAAGAAGAAGAAGAAGAAGAGGAGGGGTGTAGGAGAAGGATGAGGGAGTGTTAAGAGCATTTCCCACCATTGGTAGCCGAGAATGAACAGGTGTTACTCATGTGAGATACTATCATCTTGACAAGCGCTTGGAGAGTAGACGCCATGATATCACACTTGTGCCCAAGAACAATTATGAATGGGTTTCCTGGCATATATAACTATACCTTTTATGAGAACATCGTGATAGCTAAGCATGTGAAAATACAGATGTACCAAGAACTGACTGATAGAATCAGATAAATATACGAAGCAGCGGTTAATATTGTCCATTTTGTGTTTGATGCACTTAGGACTATCACCTAGAATCTTTGTGCTTCACAGAATGTATTGGGAAAACCTGACATCTTTGGAAGTGCAAATGCGGCGACACTGCGTGGAACAGCCCATGAGCTGAGGAAACTGTTGTCTCTCTAAGTTGCGGGTAAGAGATGAACATCGTCAGCCGGTCGAAATATCGAAGAGTTGGCTTTGTCGGCACGGGATCGCATCCAAGCAGCGGGATCTTCACCCTCTCTCCGTATTTCCTTTCTCTTCCCTGATGGCGGTTAGCGAAGATGGCTGTGAATCAAAGAGCTGTGAATCAAATGAGGCTATTCGCGTTAATTTGGTTGTGGTGGACAGTTTTATGCGACGGAGAAGCCGACACACGTGGCCAGAAACACCTCCCTCGTGGATCAAAGGTATCGAGACCGGCGAGATCTGGCAAACTATTCATCAGGCAGTCGGATGCCTTGGTTACGCTAGCCCGACTGGCGCTGCTTTCTTCCGCCTGTTTTGCCGTTGAGATCAGATAGATATTTGCCTTTGGGGTATTCGAGGGTTGGTCACCTTCGGTCTGGTTTTTCCTCTTCGGCCTTACCGCTATGGTGGACCGTAAAGCATTTTTCACTATTCACGTAAATCGCAAAAAAACTAATCACTTCTAAATGTTTTGTGGTCTCTCTTGTTTAATCCTAAAATACATAAATCCTTCTTTTGAATCATATGTCGTTTTATTTCTACTTTGCGTGGACAAGAATGTTCACATTCCCCAGTTTTCGAAATGGAAATAGATACATTTCAGAAATATAAGTTCAAATTTGAAAGAAATATTAGCCATTTTTCATATTTTTTTAAACTTGAGCAAATAAGAAATAATGTTTGTTACCCAAGGACAAAAATCGTCTTACACAGTGTTATCATTGTTCCGTTCATGTTCCATTTGGACAAAATAAATTCCATTCGAACTCCCGAGAGGATGCTTCCCAGATTATCATAATCTTAATATCTTTAAGTCTACGATCAACCGCATCTATCTTACATAACCTAATAATCTACAATTGCATAGGGATCAGAATCATTGTAAAATCCACGATTACCTTCATAGTATGTGCCTCACCGGGGATACATACAAATCTACAATTGTTCCATCAATAAAGAACCAGAAGCAGTAAAACTCTACCTTGAATGATTCTCGTACCTTGTTTGATTGAAAATCACATTCGTTTCTCTCATGTTCATGGGTTTTATTAGTACGTGAGTACGACTGATATATTTTTTTTTAATTCTTCCTTTTTTTGTGTCTTTCTTTTGGTTCGCTTATAGAACTATGTATGAAAAGGTACAGTTTCTTTTCCTTGTTTGATTGGACATTTCTCTTTGACCTTCATTATAACATTCCAGTTGGAGTGGACCGCAATAGTATCAGATGGAATTTAATCTTTCATGGCAAGATATATGTAGAATGTCTTTGGAGAAGAGAAGAGAAATGAAATTCTATGGAATATTAAAAGTCTAATGCATTAAGGAATATCTGTCTGTAGTCCAAATCCTGTCATCGTAACCAAAAAAAAAAAAAATAATAATAATTATGTAAGAGTGTATCATACAGACAGGGTTAAATTGAAAAAAAAAAAAAAAAAAACTTTGAAGAACTACTTAAGCTTGCCGGAAAAATTAAAACAGTAAAATATCAAGATGACAATTACAGCTGGTAATAAAAAAAAGCAAAAAAATAAATAAATAAATAAAAATCACAACCCCACAACCACCACCACCAAAAAAACAAACAAACAAAACAAAGTTCTGGGGTGCCTCACAATAAAAACATAAAATATCAAGATAACAATTACATTGAACAGACCCAAAAAAAAAAATAAAAAAAAAATACCCCCAAAACAAAAAATACCCCCAAAATACCCCCCAAAAACAAAAAAATGCCCCCCCAATAAATAAAAATAACCCAAAAAAAAAAAATTCAGGGTGCCTCACAAAGTTAGCTGTTACGGTATGAAAACAGAGATTAAAGAAAGAAAAAAAAATTCAAACAGACAAGGACAAGAAAAAAGTTGGACCTTCGGCGAGAGGTCTCGTTGGGAGCAGCATGGTAGATAAGAGATTTCCGAACATGTATATTGGACAACATCCTCAATTATAAAATGGTTACTAAAAAGGGTTGGCCGAAATCCAAGCTTCGAAATGAATATTGGTGGCCTGCCATAGCTAGTCTCCGCGTCACCCATTTCGACATTTTCCTGGTAAAATATCCAATAACTACAGAAAGATACGTGCACATATTTGCATATTAGGATAATTGCTTTTACTCTAAACGGCTTGCGGCTATATCAAGTTGAAAACCGTTCCTCGTACGAGCAAAGAACCTAAAGCAACGTCAAGCCTGGTCAGTACCTATATGGGTGACCGCGTAGGAATAACAAGTGCTTTAAGTTTGGATGTGCGGGTGGTGTAATGGATAACGGCTGCAAATTGGAAATGAGAGAGCGGTTCTATTTTCACTTACGCCCAAATATTTTCTGGGAAGTTATCAATCCGCCTCTTCTCCCCCAGATATGGGTTAATTAGCAGGACTTGTGAGTCATTATTAATCGAAAAGAATTTCTTACAACTTGAAATATATTGTGACCTTAAATAACCCGGAAAAGATTGATAAGCCGTAAAAACAAATCAATCAATTTACTCTAAACAGAACTCACATGCACATATATAAATCTATATATCTATGATATATGTGTGTGTGAGTGTGTGCATGCGTGTCATTTTCATTCGCTTAAATCAATCACGAGGCAAGACCTATTCTGAAATTAATCAGTTCTAGCCGATTTTTTTAAAATAAGTGTTCAACTTCGGTCATTAATATTTTTGAGGGTGGATATTTTTTGCAGCAAACACACGTTGCATCGGTCTCCCCGGCCGGAAAAGGGAGTGGTTTTGGCGACGAAATTCCAATTCTCTACAGGTGTATAGTCATCTGTATTAATATCCCGGTAAAATTTTAAGAGTGCCTTGGCATTTGCATATTGCTTATTGTTAATTGTCATTTTATGATGGGAAAATCTTGTTTTCCAGTTGTTGGCTGTGGAACCGAAATAGAATTTTGTCTCGCCATCATGTTTAATGCTAGCCTTGTAGATGACACCTTTATACATACATTTATGCTTCATCAGACAGTTAATGGCATTTCAACAATGACACTTTTTTACTGTGTTAATATTGCTATTGGTATTGCTTAAGTATGAGTATGCGTGTCTGAGAATGCATGTCTATGAGTAGAGTCATATTCTATATACTGATATCAATCTGCTTAATTAGAAAAACTTCTTAAATGAAAAAAAAATTCTCATAGAATTACTCCAGTCCAGGTTTTTACTTTTTTGAGAAAACACAATTTCACACACATACACACCATATATATAATATATATATATATATATATATATATATATATATATATATATATATATATATATATATATATATATATATATATATATATATATATATATATATATGAATAATATATATGAGTAATATATATATATATATATATATATATATATATATATATGTGTGTGTGTGTGTGTGTGTGAATATATATATATATATATATATATGTGTGTGTGTGTGTGTGTGTGTGTGGACATTGAGTTCTCACACCCAGCGGTGAAAGTCTGCTATACGCACTCTTCATGGCCTGACGATTGCGTTCAAGCATGAAAAAGACTGTCGTCGCTTATGTTGACCTCAGTGGAGGTAGAATCAAGTTCTTTTTATACACAGTCAGTTATGTGCCGTGTGTGAAACTCGCTTACGCGATCGTGTATCTTTCGATACATGACTGACGAGGCAGATTTTTCCCGCAGTAGGTTGCCATTTCTTTCTGCGGTAGACCAGTTGCAACTCAAAGCTATAGAACCCGGTCTGTCATGCTATTTACTCAAAGCTGGAGGTGGGGAGAAGAAGAGGATTCATACCTTTCCCAAGGGTATTAGCATGTAAGCGAATGTAATAGATTTGGCTGGAATTCGAACTCGCCTCTCCGATCCCTCAATCCGGTCCGCTATCCATTACTGCACCATGCCACAGAGTTACAAATTATATCGATTGTTTCATCAACAGACACGTCTGTCAATAAAGTGATTCTAATAAAGTCTTGATCTGTTTGATTCGCCCTCCATCCACAAAGCCTAAAATTACCACACGCCTGCACAACTAAAGTCCCCTTATACGAACTTACTGGCAATATTTATACCCAAACTAACGGAGTAAGTGTAGAGCATCCATTTGGACTGTACTTCTCAAGTTACTGCAGTCTCATGTTAATAACAATGTATTTAAAAAAAAATCTTTCGGCGATCAAGGCTCTCGACATCCTCCTATGCCTTGCAGCTCTCAACAAGTTCCTCCCTCTACTTCCTCCCCCAGACCACTTTCGGTCACCCACTTGCCAAGAATGCCACGTGTTGTTTTCCCTTGTGTCAATTTCCCTCTATTCGACCCCTGAGTATCAGATTCTCCAGGCCCTCCTTCCTCATTATGTGCCCCAGAAACTTCAGCTGTCTCTTCCTGATATTAAGTTTGAGCCTCTTCCTTGTTTGTAACCTCTCATCGTTGCTCTCATGCTCGGTCCATGCTATCCTTAGCATCCTTCTGTAGAACCACATCTCTGTCGCCTCGAGTCTCTTTGAGGACACCTTCCGACATTCGCTATCATAAAGAAGGACAGATGTCACGAAAAAGTTCAGTATTCTTTTCTTTGTGACCAAAGATATCCTCCTGATACTGAGACTAAAACTTATGTACGCTATTTAGATGATATTTTTATTTTAGCTGAAGACAAAAAAGAAACTTTCCTGGGTAAGACGATAAACTACTTATTGGCATCCTCTCTAAGACATCATCGTTGCTCACACACTCGATCTATGATATCCTTACCATTCTTCTGTTGGATATGTTGCCTCGAGTTTCTTCTTCATCTTTGAGGAGAGCTTCCAACATTCGCTACCGCATATAAGGACAGATGTCACGAAACAGTTCAGTATTCTTTTTTTGGTACCAAAGACATCCTCCTGATACTCAGCCTAAAACACGAAGATGATATTTTTATTTTAGCTGAAGACAAAAAAGAAATCGTCCTGAGTAAGACGATAAACTACATCTAAAAGCAAGGACTCTGATGAGGAATTTTTCAGGAGCGTCTCTTAACTGCTATCTTATAGATCACCATATTAGATATTTTCTTTCTAAGGTAACTAATAACAACACTGAACACACAGAAAAACAAACAATAACATTATAGAATTCAGATAATTATAAACAGTAAGAATCTTCCATTAGAAACATTATAAAGAAATACACAACTCTAGCCGTGAAAAAGAAGAAATAAAAGGAATTATGTACTATAAAAAAATTAATACTGCTAACCTCATCCTCAACAACAATAGCCCGCCTGCATCTCCCAAATTACAAATAAACAATATTATTTAAGAATTCGGATCGCCTTTAAGGAAATGTATTCCTAATCCAAGAAAATTCATAAATAATTATATTGGAAATACTAGAATATACCTAATAAGAAAACTTACGTTAAATCCCTCTTATCATAGCTCAATTAGGTCTCATACATATGGAGACCTACCAAGCTCTATCAATTCACAATATACTCATCCACATGTAAAAATAATTAAAAAAAAACAACAAAAAGCCAACATTCAGTAACATCAACTATGAACACGGCCACAATGTGTTGACCGTTTTTGGGAAAAAAAAGCATTCCTATAACTCTAGAGACATGCATAAAAAATCATATTTATGATAGTTATATATGCTTAGAACGGTAGATCATTAATCTTTCTGTTCTTTCTCTTTTATTTGTATATATATATATATATATATATATATATATATATATATATATATATAATTATTTATTTAAAAATATGATTCCAACTGGCGATATAAGAGGTCTCATGTTTCAAAACAAGAGCCGAAAACTTCAATATAATTATTTGAATTAAATTGAGTCAAAGTAAGCTCTGTTCCATCTTCAAGCGAAATTTTTTGGAATAACGTATTTCTGAAATTTACGTGTTTTAATAATTGAAATCAAAATGTCCATGGTAACAGATAGGGCGAATTGTTTAAATTGGGTAGGCGTGTGTTCGGTGTTAATAATAAGTATCAGTATAGAGTTACTTTCATAGATGTCAAGTCAGGGTAAGGTGGGGGTGTCTAAATTTGAAACGGAAGATGTATTAACCCTAGTCTGGTATGCTTGTCTATGGAGATGGAGATTTATTTATTTTTTTATTTTATTTCTTCATGAAAGGGATTTGTGCATATAAAAAAAAAACCCCAAAAAACTGCCGTAACATTTGTTTTTTGACGACTTCATAAAGGGTTATCTTTTTTGTAGGGTATTTAAACTATTTATTTGGGCTATGGATTATAAAAGTTATTATATTGTATGCTCGTTTTTAGCTAATTATTCAAACCATGAATTTGATGATGTCGACAAAAACCATTAACTCATGTCTATTGTTTAATAGATTATTATTATTTAGAAACTTAATAATGTGCAGATTCTCATGGAGGCACAAAGGGCATGGGTCATCCCAGGTTTTACATGTCTCTAGCCTTGTTTATAATCTTCCATTTTACTTTTGGTGTCCTATTTATTTCCTTCAGATGCCAATAATATTTAGATAGGGAAGTCTGATTTCTTTTATTTATATTATTGAAAGAGCACTT
>CAHIKZ030000287.1:110000-160000 GCA_903632075.3 Acanthosepion pharaonis
AAAATAGGCTCGCCTTTTTTCAAAATTTTGATTTTAGAAGCATTCAAGCCACAAAATCAGTCTTTTTTTTATTGATTTGACTTGGAATAAGCAAGAAAAAGGGCGTAGCTTTCTTTTCTTTTTTTCGTTAAAAAGAACAACAGAAATTATGTAACTGAAAAGAAATAGAAAGAACGGTAAAAAATAAAAATTAGGGATGGGGGAGAAAGAGGAACGAAAGAATGATGCAAGATTTAAAAGTTGGGGATGTAAGTGAGGAGAGAGGGAGATGAAAGTAAAAAAAAAAAATGAAGAATATAGAAATTTTGAAAACAGGTTCGAATCGAAGAACGTAGTAAACATGAGTTCGAGTGAAAAGATTTGGAAAATGTGATGAGGGTGAAGAATAATCTGACGAAAGAAAAAAAAAAAGAAGGATTGATCAAAATGTGGAGGAAAGAAGAAGAAGAACAGATCGATAGAAAGAACGATCAGTGAGAAGAAAATGGAAAAAAAAAAACTTACCAGGATAAAAATAATCAATGAAAATTAACAGACTTGGCTTGAAGAGAACAATGAAAAGAAAAAGAGGCAAAGTAAACTAATAATGAGATTGAAAGAAAGTATAATTCGTTTGTAAAAAAAATGGTAGTGAGCAAAAAGAGAAACGGCAAGAAAAAGGCCTCAGGAAGGAGAAAACAACGAAAGGAAAAAAAAATGAAAGAATAAAATTAGAAATACAATAAAAATAATGAAAAACAAGAAGTTTAAAAATGTCCATAAAATGCAGAAAAATGAATATAGAGAAAAATTAATTAATTATGCGAAAAGAATATGGCCATAATGATGAGAGAATGTTTCAAGTTGGTCATGTAAAAAAAGTGGAGAAGAAAATTGCGAAGGAAAATGACAGAAGATGGCGGAAAAGAAACAAAGAAATATGGAGAAATATAATTAAATAAAAAAAAATAAAATAAAACAAGAAAGTCAGGACAAAAAAACGAAGAGAATATAATGCAGACATTTTACTAAAAAAAAAGTTGTGAAGAACGAGCAAGAGATGGATATGCAGAAGAATGAAAAGTTGAAGAAGAAGAAGAAGAAGAAGAATGAAAGGGTGAAAGAGAAGGAACAAAGAAGAAGAAGAAGACTGAAAGGGTGAAAGAGAAGGAACAAAGAAGAAGAAGACTGAAAGGGTGAAAGAGAAGGAACAAAGAAGAAGAAGAAGAATGAATGAAAGAGATGGAGATGGAAAGAAGAAGAAGAAGAAGAAGAAGAAAGAAGAAGAATGAAAGGGGGAAAGAGAAGGAACAAAGAAGAAGAAAAATGAAAGGGTGAAAGAGAAGGAACGAAGAAGAAGAAGAAGAAGAAGAATGAAAGGGTGAAAGAGAAGGAACAAAGAAGAAGAAAAATGAAAGGGTGAAAGAGAAGGAAAAGAAGAAGAAGAAGAAGAAGAAGAATGAAGGGGTGAAAGAGATGGAACGAAGAAGAAGAAGAAGAAGAAGATGAAGAAGAAGAAGAATGAAAGGGGGAAAGAGAAGGAACAAAGAAGAAGAAAAATGAAAGGGTGAAAGAGAAGGAACGAAGAAGAAGAAGAAGAAGAATGAAGGGGTGAAAGAGATGGAACGAAGAAGAAGAAGAAGAAGATGAAGAAGAAGAAGAATGGAAGTGTGAAAGAGAAGGAACAAAGAAGAAGAAAAATGAAAGGGTGAAAGAGAAGGAACGAAGAAGAAGAAGAAGAAGAATGAAGAGGTGAAAGAGATGGAACGAAGAAGAAGAAGAAGAAGAAGAAGAAGAAGAAGAAGAATGAAAGGGTGAAAGAGAAGGAACAAAGAAGAAGAAAAATGAAAGGGTGAAAAGAGAAGGAACGAAGAAGAAGAAGAATGAAGGGTGAAAGAGAAGGAACGAAGAAGAAGATGAAGAAGAAGAAGAAATGAAAGGGGAAAGAGAAGGAACAAAGAAGAAGAAAAATGAAAGGGTGAAAGAGAAGGAACGAAGAAGAAGAAGAAGAATGAAGGGGTGAAAGAGATGGAACGAAGAAGAAGAAGAAGAAGATGAAGAAGAAGAAGAATGAAAGGGGGAAAGAGAAGGAACAAAGAAGAAGAAAGATGAAAAGGTTAAAGAGAAGGAACGAAGAAGAAGAAGAAGAATGAAGGGGTGAAAAAGATGGAACGAAGAAGAAGAAGAAGAAGAAGAAGAAGAAGAAGAAGAAGATGATGAAGAAGAAGAAGAATGAAAGGGGGAAAGAGAAAGAACAAAGAAGAAGAAGAATGAAGGGGTGAAAGAGAAGGAACGAAGAAGAAGAAGAAGAAGAAGAAGAAGAAGAATGAAAGGGTGAAAGAGAAGGAACAAAGAAGAAGAAAAATGAAAGGGTGAAAGAGAAGTAACGAAGAAGAAGAAGAAGAAGAAGAAGAATGAAGGGGAGAAAGAGATGGAACGAAGAAGAAGAAGAAGAAGAATGAAAGGGTGAAAGAGAAGGAACAAAGAAGAAGAAAAATGAAAGGGTGAAAGAGAAGTAACGAAGAAGAAGAAGAAGAAGAAGAATGAAGGGGAGAAAGAGAAGAAGGAAGAAGAAGAAGAAGAAGAAGAAGAAGAAGAATGAAAGGGTGAAAGAGAAGGAACAAAGAAGAAGAAAAAAATTAAAGGGTGAAAGAAGAGAAGGAACGAAGAAGAAGAAGAAGAAGAAGAAGAATGAAGGGGTGAAAGAGATGGAACGAAGAAGAAGAAGAAGAAGAAGAAGAAGAAGAAGAAGAAGAAGAAGAAGAAGAATGAAAGGGTGAAAGAGAAGGAACAAAGAAGAAGAAAAATGAAAGGTGAAAGAGAAGGAACGAAGAAGAAGAAGAAGAACAAGAATGAAGGGGTGAAAGAGATGGAACGAAGAAGAAGAAGAAGAAGAAGATGAAGAAGAAGAATGAATGGGTGAAAGAGAAGGAATAAAGAAGAAGAAAAATGAAAGGGTGAAAGAGAAGGAACGAAGAAGAAGAAGAAGAAGAAGAATGAAGGGGTGAAAGAGATGGAACGAAGAAGAAGAAGAAGAAGAAGAAGAAGAAGAATGAAAGGGTGAAAGAGAAGGAACAAAGAAGAAGAAAAATGAAAGGGTGAAAGAGAATGAACGAAGAAGAAGAAGAAGAAGAAGAATGAAGGGGTGAAAGAGATGGAACGAAGAAGAAAAAGAAGAAGATGATGAAGAAGAAGAAGAAGAAGAAGAAGAAGAAGAAGAAGAAGAAGAAGAAGAATGAAAGGGTGAAAGAGAAGGAACAAAGAAGAAGAAAAAATGAAAGGTGAAAAAGAAGAAGGAAGAAAGAAGAAGAAGAAGAATGAAGGGGTGAAAGAGATGGAACGAAGAAGAAGAAGAAGAAGAAGAAGATGAAGAAGATGAAGAAGAAGAATGAAAGTGTGAAAGAGAAGGAACAAAGAAGAAAAATGAAAGGGTGAAAGAGAAGGAACGAAGAAGAAGAAGGAGAAGACTGAAAGGGTGAAAGAGATGGAACGAAGAAGAAGAAGAAGAAAAAGAAGACTGAAAGGGTGAAAGAGATGGAACGAAGAAGAAGAAGAAGATGAAGGAGATGAAGAAGAAGAATGAAAGGGTGAAAGAGAAGGAACGAAGAAGAAGAAGAATGAAAGGGTGAAAGAGAAAGAACGAAGAAGAAGAAGAAGAAGAAGAAGAAGAAGAAGAAGAAGAAGAAGAAGACTGAAAGGGTGAAGGAGAAGGAACGAAGAAGAAGAATCAAAGAGTGATGGAGAAGGAATGAAATGAGGAAAACAAGTGAGAGAATTCAAGACAGGTAAAAAAATGTGGGAAATGAATTAAATGTGTAAAACTCGGCAGAGAGAAAAAAAGTATATGGGAAGAATAAGAAGAAGAAAAAGAAGAAGAAGAGGAAGAAGAATGAGGAGGAAGAAGAAGAAGGAGGAAAAGTGGGAGAAGAAAAGCGTCATTTTTACACAGTAAGAAGAAGATGAAGAAGAAGAAGAGAGTAGTTGCTACACAGTAAAAGAAGAAGGAAAAGAAAAAAGCCAGTGTTACATATTAATAGTAGTATTAAGAAGAAGAAGAAGAAGAAGAAGAAGAAGAAATGAACCATTGTTATAGACAAGGAAGACGAATACGATGAAAAGCAGTTGAACAGCAGGGAGAAGGAAAAAAGAAAGTGTTACAGAGAAGAAGAGGACGAAGGAGAGGAGTTATACAGTTATAATTGTAAAAATAATAAGAAGAGATAGAAGAAGAGGAAGAGAGACAATGTTACAGAACAACAAAGTGGAGGTGGTCGAGGCGGAAGGTTGTCGGAAGCGAAGCTTCTGAAGAAAAAAAGATAGGCATCATTATCATCATCATCATCATCAGAAGAAGAAGAAGAAGAAGAAGAAAGAAAAAAAGAAAGAAAGAAAAAAAGAAAGAAAGAAGGAATCCTTTTTTTCTAGCGAATAGAAGGTCTCTTCCTGGTCTCATCCCAACTCAGCACTCATTCCCTAGGGATTTCCCGCTTTCGTTTTTACAGTCGGAAAACATTTCAAGTCACGTTTACCTTCAAATCGTTGCAATGTAATGCACGAATCACAGGGCGAAAGCAAAAATATAATCACGAAGGCACTAAGCTACTTTTAATTAAACTTTTTACGGCCATAAAAATAATTATCGCCTTAGTATTAAGATACATTAAAGCTAAACTCGATTAGCAACGAACGCAAGCAGCTTCCGTGCGTAAGAATTTTAAAATATAAAGATGAACGTAAATCCGATGAACATGTTTGCTGATCAAATAATAGGTCAAAATATTTTCGTGAACATATCGGTGCCAGTTTAAATCACCTTCACCCGACAAAAAGAAAACTCTTTCTTAAATATATTACGAATATTGGTGCGAAAAGTTTTAAATTTCACTAGCAACAGATTTGGAAATTGTTGTAATGGAATATCCCACAGTCTCTATCGCACATGTAGACTGACTATGTCTCTCTCCATATCTATCTATCTATATATATATATATATATATATATATATATATATATATATATATGAAGAAAAATATACGGAAAAAACACAAAAATCCTAATATGCAATTATGCTGTTTTAATGTTAATATAATGTCAACGTCGGACGTTTCGGTCTATTTTAGACCATCATCAGGACATATTCATAAAACATAATTAACATTAGACTATATTTAATTCAACATGAAAAGACAATGGGCCTAAGAGTAAGACTAATCAAGACAGACAACTGAAATTTTTCAAGATCAGCGTTCCTTTTATGAGGCAGGCGTAATATCTATCTCACGCACGGTCAATACTAGACCTGGCTTCTTTAATATTTCCCCTTTTCTAGCAAGATTAATGCTCGAAAAACGTACATATATGTTTTAGATTAAAATAAAATTCTTTTCATTTTTCATTCAAAATACTCTATTTTAGGAATACGTTTTCACAACATCGCCCACGTGACGCCGACGTGATCATATTGAAAAGGCACGCTGATCTTGAAAAATTTCAGTTGTCGTTTTTGATTAATCTTACTCTTATGTCCATCGTCTTTTCATGCTGAATTAAATATAGTCTAATGTTAATTATGTTTTATGAATATGTCCTGAAGATGGTCTACTAGACCGAAACGTCCGACGTTGACATTACATTAACATTAAAACAGCATAATTTCATATTAGGATTTTTGTTTGTTTTTTCAATATATTCTTCTTCATATATATATATATATATATATATATATATATATATAGTGTGTGTGTGTGTGTGTGTGTCGAAGTTTTTTGGCAATTAGACGGAGATTCGTCTCCAGCGATTGTTGGTCGAACTCTTTGCCTAGACGAGACTCTGCCAAAGGGCAGAGTCTCGTCTGGGGTGGTAGACAGCTACCCAACACCGTTTTTACAAGGTCTACGGGGAATTTTGCCCGAGCCAACAGGCTCGGTTTTAACCCGAATTAAAAAAAAAAGGCTTGCCTCGCGGGGTGGTATGGTAAATAACCTTGCTTCAGCAATTTGTTACAGATTCGTCTCCAACTGTGCTGGTCGAACTCTCTGCCTTCGGGCAGAGAGGAAGCCAGGCGAGGCTATGCCAAAGGGCAGAATCCCGTCTAGGGTGGTAGACAGCTATCCAACCCCGTTTTGACGAGGTCTACGGGGAATTTTTGCTCGAGCCATAGGGCTCGTTTTTAACCCGCATTAAAAAAAAGGCTTTATGCCACATCCTGTCTCGGTAGTAAGGTAAATAACCTTTCTTCGGCAATGAGTTGGTGATTTGTCTCCAGTTGTGCTGGTCGAACTCTCTGACCGATGGTAGACAGCTACCCGACCCCGTGTATACTGGGTTTATGGGGAAATTTTGCCCGAGCCTACGGGCTCGGTTTTGTCTTGCATTAAAAACGGCATTGTGCCACATCCTGCCTCGCGGGGAGGTGAGGTAAATAACCTTGGTTCAGGAGTTGTTAGCCTGCTAACCGATTCCCTGCCTTTCAGTAGTGTATTCTCTTTTACAATAAACCTCTCTTTCTTTCATCTACGCCCGTGTTGCTGTTCTTTTTCACTCGAGTACCACCTTTATCTGTTTGTAACCTTCTTTAAGGATACAACAGAAATAAATTCCAATATCATTAAGGAAAAGGAATATAATAAAAAATAAAAAAAAGTTCAATTAAATTACAAAATACCCTTTATAAATGTAGATGATTTCAGGTATATTAGAGCATGTTTAACTTTATCTAATTACAAGAACTTCCAGAGAAAATATTGAAGAAAAGCTAGATGAAAAGACTAACTATCACTTACAAAGCGACTGAATGTATAGGTGTTAGTAAAAGGGACAACCCAACACGCAAATTGGAGATACCGATACCAAGAAGGTGAAACAATTTAGATATCTGGGAAGCGTTTTAGCAGAGGACGGAAAGTGCGACACAGAAACCGAAGTCGCATTGGGAGAGCGAAAGATGCCTTTCAAAAGCTAAGCTAAGTATTAAAAAAAAAAGAAAAAATATCGTAAGAAACAAAGAAAACAGTTCCGGACTGTTATTTAGCATCGCTTCTTCTATATGGTAGTAAATGCTAGAGAATCTCCTCACAGATGAAGAAGAGACTTGAACAAGCAGGAACTCTAAGAAAAGAGTACTGAACTGTTATGTAATATCAGTCTTCCTATATGGTAGAGAATGTTAGACAATTCTTCACAGATGAAAAAGAGACTTTAAGCAAAAGAAACAAAGAAAAAAATACTCAACTGTTATGCAATATCAGTCCTCTATATGCCAGTGAATGCTGGACAATCTCCGCTCAGATGAAGAAGAGACTTGAAACAACAGCAACAAAGAAAAGACTACTGAACTGTTATGTGATATCAGTCCTCGTATAAGGCAATGCTGGAGGATCCCCATACAGATGAAGAAGAGATTTGAACCAACAGTAACTAAGAAAAGAATATTGAACTGTCATGCAATATCAGTCCTCATATATGGCAATGAAGGATGGACAATCTCCTTACAAATGAAGAAGTGACTTGAAGGAAAGAAACAAAGAAAAGATTACTGAAGGATTATGCAATATCAGTCCCCCTGTATGGCAGAGAATGATGGACAATCTCCTCACAGATGGAGTAGAGACTTGAAAGAAAAAGAAACAAAGAAAAGAGTACTGAACTGTGATGTAATATCATTCCTCTTATATGGCAGTGAATACTGGACAATCTCCTCACAGATGAAGAAACAAAGAATTAAGTACTGAACTGTGATGTAATATCAGTCCTCTTATATGGCAGTGAATACTGGACAATCTCCTCACAGATGAAGAAACAAAGAAAAGTGTACTGAACTGTGATGTAATATCAGTCCTTTTATATGGCAGTGATTTCTAGAAAATCTCAAAGAAAAAATAAGAGAATTGTAGCATCAGGAAGAAAGAAAAGATTACTTAATTATGTAGTATGAGTTTTCTTATATTGCCGTGAATACTGGAAAATCCCCTCAAACATGAACAGAAGACATGAGACAACGTGGTTGCACAGAAGGATGCCGAGAATACCATGAGCCGATCATGTGAGCAACGACGAAATTCTAGAGACAATGGCAATAAAAAGGACATTTACGCTTAACATCAGGAACAGACCGTTGAAATTTCAGGGGTACAATGAGAAAAGAGGGTTTGGAAAATGTGATACTCACAGGAGACACTGAAGGAAAGAAGGCGAGAAGAAAGCAACGCACATACTTGCGAGCATCAGTGACTGGGTGGCGGGACAGGGTTTGGGAGAGTTGACAAAAAGGTATTAAGAGCTAAAAAGAATAGGGAAGTGTGTATAGCCATGATCGCCAATATTCTGAAGGCTCACGTCACAGAGAAGAAGAAGAAGAAGAAGAAGAAGAAACAAAGAAAAAGAAAGAGAAGGAGGAGAAGAAGAAAAAAAAAGAAGTAGAAGAAGAAAGAAAAAAAGAAGAAGAAAGAGAAGACGAAGAAATAGAAGAAGAAGAAGAAAGAGAAGTAGAAGAAGGAAGAGAAGAAGAAAGAGAATGAATAGAAGCAAGAGAAGAAGAAGTAGAAGCAGAAGAAGAAGAAAAAGAAAACGAAGAAGAAGAAAGGAAAGAAGAAGAAGAAAGAGGATGAGGAGGAGAAGTAGAAAAAGAAGAAGAAAGAAAAGAAGAAGAAGTAGAAGAAGAAGAAGAAAGAAACGAAGAAGAAAGAGAAGTAGAAGAAGAAGAAGAAAGAAACGAAGAAAAAAGAGAAGTAGAAGAAAAAGAAAGAGAAGAAGAAAAAAGAAGTAGTAGAAGAAGAAAAAGAAGAAGAAGAAAGAGAAGAAGAGGAAAGAAAAAAGAGAAGACGAAGAAAAAGAAGAAGAAGAAGAAAGAGAAGTAGAAGAAGGAAGAGAAGAAGAAGAATAAGTAGAAAAAAGAGAAGTAGTAGTAGAAGCAGAAGAAGAAGGAGAAGAAAAGGAAAACGAAGAAGAAGAAAGAAAAGAAGAAAAAGAAGAAGAAGAAAGAGGAGGAGAAGTAGAAGAAGAAGAAGAAGAAAAGAAGAAGAAGAAGAAGAAGAAAGTCTAGGAGGAGAAGAAGAAGAAAGAAACGAAGAAGAAGAAGAAAGAAAGGAAGAAGAAAGATAAGTAGAAGGAGAAGAAAGTGAAGAAGAAAAAAAGAAGAAGTAGACGAAGAAAGAAAAGAAGAAGAAGAAAGAGAAGAAGAAGAAAGAAGAAAGAGAAGACGAAGAAAGAGAAGAAGAAGAAGAGGAAGAAGAAGAAGAGGAAGAGAAGAAGAAGAAAGAGAATAAGTAGAAGAAGCAGAAGAAGAAGAAAAAGAAAACGAAGAAGAAAGAAGAAGAAGAAGAAGAAGAAGAAAGAGGAGGAGCAGGAGAAGTAGAAGATGAAGAAGAAGAAAGAGGAGGAGGAGGAAAAGAAGAAGAAGAAAGAAAAGAAGAAGAAGAAGAAGAAAGTCTAGGGGAGGAGAAGAAGAAGAAAGAAAAGAAGAAGAAGAAGAAAGAAAGGAAGAAGAAAGAGAAGGAGAAGAAAGTGAAGAAGAAAAAGAAGTAGAAGAAAAAGAGAAGAAGAAGAAAAAGAGAAGAACGAAGAAAGAGAAGAAGAAGAGGAAGAAGAAGAAGAAGAAGAAAGAGAATAAGTAGAAGAAGCAGAAGAAGAAGAAAAAGAAAACGAAGAAGAAGAAGAAGAAGAAGAAGAAAGAGGAGGAGGAGGAGAAGTAGAAGATGAAGAAGAAGAAAGAGGAAGAGGAGGAAAAGAAGAAGAAGAAAGAAAAGAAGAAGAAGAAGAAGAAGAAAGAGGAGGAGGAGGAGAAGAAGAAGAAGAAGGAGAAGAAGAAGGAGAAGAAGAAGTAGAAGAAGAAGAATTCGTTACAACGTATCGATAATATTTCCAGATAAACCACCACACGTCATAACTCATTATTGTAATACAAATGTTTCTCTTCGCTTAACTAGCTTCTAATTTAACTCTGATTAGCATGAAGAGAGTTTTTGCAATTTCATATCACAACTGGCCATATTTTTTTTCGACTTGCGAGACTCATAATCTTTAGCGAATGCAACGCGATATCACAAATAAGTATTTGTGATGTCGCGTTATCAATTTCGACAAATCTGCTTTCAAACCATTTCTTACTACGAAAACAGGATCCTTGTAAATATTAATTTCTTTTTAGATCCCAGATCTAGACCTACCCACATATCAACTAATCCTTTGAAATATACAACCTTATGAAAATTCATTGAAACAAAACGAATTCCGTTATTATTTTTTCTTTTTTTTTTCGTATTTTTCCAATGACACATGACCCACTGCATATGTTAGTACTTCGCATGTTCATTCCACGACGTCGTTCCTTGCAGAATGACCAAAGATTCTCGATTGAATTTAAATGTGGAGAATTTCCGGGCCCGTTTATATTAGTTTGATTTACTCACTGGTAAGGTTAGCCAATGTGTTCGTGCAACGTTACAATTTTGGTACGCTTCCTTGGAGTAATGTCCATCGCGGAAAATGGCCGTAGGAAAACTAATCGAGACAATAGTATCTGGGCGCGATAAAATCTGATGCAACCATGGATGAAGCAATATTTTTCAAGACCAAAAAAATTCCTTCATACACCTCGAAAATAAATTCATATTACTGCACACCACTGCAAATTATATAATCTGAGAAAAAAAGAGAAATCGAGTACCCTCTGTCACTCCAGTGGGTCTAAAACTGACCGTATGGTGAAAGAAAAGAAACTAAAGCGGTTGTTTCAATTCATTTGCACAAGGGTGTATATCTCTGATTGTATCTAGCTAACTCCTTAAACGGCACAAAAGGTTGCACGAATGTACACACTTTGTTTTTTTAGTGGTATATCAACACCTTTATGGGTCATTTAATGCCGAAACTTAATTTTCGTGGGAGCGTTACGAAATTATTTTACAAAAAATTTCTTTTTTCAAAGATGTATTGCTGACAATATGAATCGTTTATATGTGATTCTGCATGCATAGATTTTCGTTAAAGGAGACAACACATAGGATAATAATAATAATAATAATAATAATAATAATAATAATAATAATTGTGATGGTGATGCAATACAATTTCAGAGTCCTTCACTGAATCATAGGTGACATTATGCAAATGAATACCCAAACGAGAATCTTTTCACGCAGACATCATCTGAAGGCAAATGCTGATCGTCTATATGTGCCCAGATCCAAAGTCTGTAGATGATCAATACAACAACAGCTGTCTTAACACAGCAATCCATTTTCAACATATACCTGGAAACTACAGAAGACTGGATGATGATCTATTTTCAAAGAACATGGAATAAATAATACGCTGTATTCAGTAGAAAATGAAGCTAAGAAATTCAAAATGGAGTTTCCAGTTAGTGGAGAAGGGCAAATTAACCATAATACACCTGCTGCTGCAGCAGCAAAGGACATGAAAAACAGGCAAAAACAAATGTAATGGACTAGATAAAATAAGCCCTCTATCACAGCTCATCAGTGTTGCTACACATCAGTTTGCCTCAAGCCAGGATCGAAACCGGATTGATTTGTCATCAGCCAGGGACTTTTACCCTAAGCTATCAGCTCACGGCAGAGAGGAAGGTGAATTTTACGTATTTATTTTTGGATTAATACGCTCAATATATATATATATATATATATATATATATATATATATATATATATATATATATATATATATATAATACACACAGAATGAAAAAGAGAGTGATAGAGAGAATTTGGGAGAGTTTTCGAGAAAATGTAGACAAATATGATATAATAAATAAAAGACGAGAAAGAAGAAAATAATGAAAATAAGAGACAAGAGGAGAAAGAATTCATTCATGACAGGAAAAATATGTTAAAAATGGCAGAGACAGAAAAACGTAAATGTACACGAGTGGAAGAAAGAAAAACGATAAAAGTGAATGAAAGGGAAAAGGCTGAAAAATAAAAGAAAATAAAATAAAAGAAAGTGCGTGCAAAACAAAATAAAATAAAATGAAAAGAACGGTGCAAAATAAAATAAAATTAAAACAAGGAGGGTGCAAAATAAAATAAAATAAAAGGAAGATGGATGCAAAATACAAAAATAAAATAAAACGAGGAAGGGTGCAAAATAAAATAAAATAAAATTAAAAAAAGAAGGGTGCAAAATAAAATAAAATTAAAAGAAGAAGGTTGCAAAATAAAATAAAATAAAAGAAAGATTGATGCAAAATTAAATAAAATAAAGTGAAGAAGGGTGCAAAATAAAATAAAAGAAAGAAGGATGCAAAATAAAATAAAATAAGGGTGCAAAATAAAATAAAATAAAATAAAAGAAGGGTGCAAAATAAAAGAAAAGAAAAGAAAAGATGGGCGCAAAATAAAATAAAATAAAAGGAAGTAGGGTGCAAAATAAAATAAAATAAAAGAAGGGTGCAAAATAAAATAAAATAAGGGTGTAAAATAAAATAAAATAAAAGAAGGGTGCAAAAAAAATTAAATAAAATAAAAGAAGTGTGCAAAATAAAATAAAATAAGTGTGCAAAATAAAATAAAATAAAATAAAAGAAGGGTGCAAAATAAAATAAAATAAAAGAAAGAAGGGTGCAAAATAAAATAAAATAAAAGGAAGAAGGGTGCAAAATAAAATAAAAGAAAAGAAAAGATGCAAAATAAAATAAAATAAAAAAAAAAAAGGGTGCAAAAATAAAATAAAAAAGAAAAGAAAAAAGATGGGTGCAAAAATAAAATAAAATAAAATAAAAAGAAGGTGCAAAATAAAATAAAAAAAAAGAAAAGATGGGTGCAAAATAAAATAAAATAAAATAAAAGAAAAGAAGGGTGCAAAATAAAATAAAATAAAAGAAAAGATGGGTGCAAAATAAAATAAAATAAAAGAAAAGAAGGGTGCAAAATAAAATAAAAAAGTAGGGTGCAAAATAAAAGAAAAGAAAAGAAGGGTGCCAAATAAAAGAAAATAAATTACAAGTGTAGACGAAAATATTTATGAATGAATTAAAGAAGAAATAATTGAACTTAGTCGGAAAAAAGGAAATAAATAAAAGATATTAAAAGAAAAGAAAAAGACTTTAAGAGAATGAAAAAGAAAAGACAGAATATGGCGAGGAAAACAAAGCAGAAAAGTAAAAATTCGAAAAGAAATATGACAGTTTCAGAAATTTCGAATGAATGATGGCAAAATGTCTGAAAATGAGAAAAGCTGGCGCACGAAAAAAAAAAGCAGAAGATTGGCAGATGATGTAAGACAAAGGAAAAAGAGATATAACGAACATTCGAAGAGAAGGGAAATCAGAAAGAAATAAACAATAGATAGAAAAAGGAGACAAGGGGATTTGAAAGAAAAAGGAGAAAAATCTAGAATCGAAACATCAGAAAAATTGTCGTTTTATTGCTTTGTTTTAAAAAAAATTACCGAATGCATCAAAAGCGTTCTTTTTTTTTTTAAATAAAATATTTCATTTTAAAAAGTATTAGGGATTAAGAGCATGCGCAACAATTGCCGCATTAATAATATAATAATAATAATAATAGGAAATAAAGATAATGTTTTAACAGTAATGTAAGGGACAACAATGCGGGCTCTAATAGCAAGCAGCGTAAAGTACAATCAGCGTGCCGAGTTCGAATTCCGGCCTCACCTGTTGCATTCATTTTCGAACGGGTGTCTTTCAATAAAGATGAAAAATTATCTTCTGCTCCATTTCAGCTATGACTTTAAGAAGAACTTTATTGTTTATAAATATATATATATATATTTATATATATATATATATATATTATATATATATATATATATATATATATTTTTTTTGGTGTGGCATCAAGTCTAGATGAAACTATACTTCGAACTGGAAATAAGGAAGACTATAACAAGAATGGATTGCCTCATATCTGAGAATTAACTTACAAATAATAAAGGAAGTGTGGGAAGCCATGATGGCTTACATCCAGAAAGTAGATGGCATTGTTTTATGAAAAAAAAAATAATAATAATAGTAATAATACTAATTCCAAAATTGACATACAAGAAGAAACTGAGTAGCTACCGACACCTAGGTTCGAGCGTAACAGGCTGGACTTATGAATATTTGTTTTTCCACCAGACGTATAAATAGGGGTATCGGGTTAGTGACTGAGGTGATTATTGAGTGACGATTGAGTGGAACTATCCAGTCGAATTAGTGTGAATAAATGTGAGTCGATAATTTGGGTTTTGATTGAGGATTTACTGGACGTTACGCCGATCCGCGCTACTAACAATGTATTCACTGAAATCGTTAATTATCTTTGGTTGATTTTTACTTCTTTGTTCTTGTTAAGTGTTTATTTGCGGTTGTAATTAAATACAGTTTTATCATAACATAGAAATCTTGCTTTATTCTTAATTATTAACGGCCACCTTACTTCACAAAAAAAAGAGAAATCCTTGTCTCTTCCCACCGCATGCATCATCCGAAGGCTAATGTTGATTATCTGTATGATCCGAACGAGGAAGAGGTTTAGTTCAACTAGAATTGTCTTACAAAAGTACAACAATCGGGTTTCAAAGATACCTGGAAAGTACAGCAGAATGGATGATGATCTGTGTCAAAGAACATGAAAGAAGGAAGAAACTTTTTCAGTGATAAAGGAAGCCAAGAATTTCAAAATGGAGTTTCAAATCGGTGATGAAATGCAAGTAAAGGGTAATGCACTGACTGCATCTGCAAAATACTTAAAAAAGAAAGCAAAAGCAGTCGACCAGATACAGAAACGATAGCAAGATAAAACGCTTCATGGTCATTATTCAATCCGTACCAAATAGGCCGATGTCGACAAACTTCGTACCCATCAGTGGCTACGTAATGCGGCGAGAAAAAGCTGAAACAGAAGGTTTTATTCTTGCTGCACAGGAACAATGTTCGTTAACTAGAAATTACCAAGCACATATAATGAAAATCTATGTTAGCCCAAAATGCAGATTCTGTGATAAGTATCTAGAAGCAATTGACTATCTTATATAAGGTGGAACGGTATTGGGACCCACTTAATATAAAACTCGGCATTACAGAATGGACCAATATCTGCAGTGGAAAATCTGCAACGCTTACGGAAAGAAGACTGTAAGAAATTGGTATGAAAACCACCCAGACACGGTTACAGACATAGGACCTGTAACAATTTTATGGGACTTTACAATACACACAGACAGAACAATCAAATCTAATCGTCCTGGAATCGTAATTAGAGATCGCAAAGACAAAATGTGCCATAGCAGTCCCTGCAAACTGAAATGTATCTTTGAAGATTTTCGAAAATCTAGCAAAATACAAGGAGCTTGAAAAAGTAATCTAAAAAATGTGATACATGAGGATATTGACAATTCCAGTTGTAGTTGGAGCACTCGGATTGATTGGAAAAAATTCCAACAGACCCATTCAAGGGATTCCTGGTAGCCCATACATTAAAGAAATACAAAAGAATATTCTCACATGTACAGCCCACACCTTACGAAAGGCTTTATCTATCTATCTATCTATCTATCTATCTATATATATATATATATATATATATATATATATATATATATATATATATTAACTCTCTGGTCGGAACCCGGAAAGAAATGAGTATACAGTAAAAATTGAAGGAAATAATAATAATAATAATAATAATAATCCTATCAATTTGACATGATAATTGAAAGCACAAAAGTCTGCAAATACAATGTTTTAAGTTATAACATTTTGAAAGTTAGGAAAAGATTAGCAAAGAAACCTTCGTAACCCCCCCCAAAAAAAAAACGGAGAGACAAAATCACGTTTTTGTTCCCTTGTCACAAATATTATTTTAACTACCTTCCATCCTCAGAAATATTCATTGTTTTCAAAAGCGATCTTTAGAATTTTAATATATCCTAAACATATGACAGTGAATTTATATATTTTCTTTTTTCATGAGAACTGAAAAAAACAAAACGAAAAGAAACATTTGGCTATTTATCCCAAATCATGCTTCGCCGTCCATTCACTCAAGATCGCCATTATTATCGTTTGGCCCTCTTGTCTTCACTCTGTCCTGTTAGTAGCAAATTTTTCTTACCCTCTTTCCTCATTATATGCCTTCTGAATTTTAAATGTCTCTTTCTTATGTCAAGTATAATTGCGCTTTTTGCTCCCAATGTTTCTAGAACTTAATCGTCGCTCACCTTCTGTTGAACAATTTTTCATTTGCTTCACGCCTCTTTCAAGTCGATTTCCAGCATTCACTAATATATACGAGGATTGATATTAAGCCTGTTCTGTACTGTTTTCTTTGTTTCTAATAAAATGATTTTTCTAAATACTCTGCTTAGCTTTAGGAAGGCATATTCGCTTTCGCAATGAACCTTCAAATTTCAGTGTCGCGCTTTCCATTCTCCGTTAAATCACTTCCCATATATTGAAATTGATATTCGTGTTTGATTTCGGTACCATCAATTCTTAATTTGCATATTGCTGTAGCATACCTACGGAAGATAATGGGTATGTCCCAATTCACATAAATACAGTAGTAAATACTCTATGTAGGTCCGCAATTACAGATTCGTTTCCCGCTGTGCTGGTCAAATTCTCTGCCTCCGAGCAGAGAGGATGTCCAGAAGGGCAGAGTCTCGTTTAGGGACTCAACTATCCGACCGCGTTTTATGCAGGGTCTACAGAGTATTTTTTGCCGAGCCAACGGTTAAATGGTTCGGACTATTGTACGCATATTTATTAACATATTCTTGACGTTTCGGCCGTTAGCTCCGGCCTTCCAGTATGTGTCTTTTTCTTGAGAGTATGTGTTATTTTTTTTCGTTCGGAGATACGCATATTTATTAACATATTTACGCTATTTAAATCGTTCGGACTTCTTTGTGTCTTTTTTCGCATATTTATTAACATTTAATTCGTTCGGACTATTTCGGCCTATTTATTAACGTTCTTGACGTTTCTCCGGCCTTCTTCAGTATGTGTCTTTTTTCTGAGATGAGGTATTGTAATTACGCTATTTAAATCGTTCTATTTTTAATTCTTGACGTTTCGGCCGTTGTTCGGACTATTAATTATTTACGCTATTTAAATCGTTCGGACTATTGTACGCCTATTTATTAACATATTCTTGACGTTTCGGCCGTTGTAAGCTCCGGCCTTCTTCAGTATGTGTCTTTTTTTCTGAGATGAGGTATTGTAATTATTTACGCTATTTAAATCGTTCGGACTATTGTACGTATATTTATTAACATATTCTTGACGTTTCGGCCGTTGTAAGCTCCGGCCTTCTTCAGTATGTGTCTTTTTTTCTGAGATGAGGTATTGTAATTATTTACACTATTTAATGCGTCGGACTGATGTCTTCATATTTATTGCCAGATTTACGACGTTTCGATCGTTTTGCTCACCGACCCCGTCCTGATATGTGTGTTGCCTTGACGTGGTAGGACTGTGTACGTGCTCCAGTGACCCCCAAAGCTATTTTGGCGTGGGCTTCGTCCATTAGCAGCTCCAAACAAGCCCAACACCTCTGTGGGGTAGGAGCCAGCCGATATAGCCTAGAACTCCCGGTTGGGGGGTTGTGCAGTTCTATTCACTTAAAAAGTAGATTGTTACAGAAATCACAGAGATATCTTCAAACAGCAACATCGCCGAGGAACTATCCTCCAAAACGGAGCGTGAAGTCCGGGAAGCCAGTGCTCTGACACCTCTTCTGACGACTAAGTCATCAATCAGGATAGGGATTTGGAACACCAGAGCCCTATACGAGACCAGCAAAATAGCACAGGTTTGAAGAGAAATGCACAGGTACAACATGAAGAACCTTGGGCAGCGTGAGACAAGACGGAACGGAACTGGGAGTACAAGACTAGCAAGTGGAGACACCATCGTCTACTCTGGACATGAGGTAGGAGCTTGTATGAAGTCAAGTTGAAACGGAGAGCCGACGTGGCATCAGACCACCACCTCGTTGTTGCCGTCCTCAAGACCAAGCTGAGAGCCTACAACGACCGGTTTGGAAGACCATCGCACAAGTTCCACGTAAACAGCCTGAAAGAGCGGGGAAATGCAGGCAGAGTTTGTGTAGGCTTTTTCCCGCCGTTTGTGGTTTAAACATAGCGGATGCGAAAATATAAAATTGTCTATCAAGTCAATACTCTTCGGCAAACATGTGCAAACACATCAATGCTGCAAGAGTTAAACAATTCATGGCACTGCAAATGCGGTATGTAACGAAATAAATTAAATCCGGAAAGAAATTAAGATTAAACCCTATTTATTATAAATCATATTAAACCCTATTTATTATTATTATTATTATTATTATTATTATTATTATTATTTTCTTTGATTTCTGGCGTTTACACATTTCTTTCCGGGTCCCGCCCAGGGACCTAAGGTTAGAAATGGCGTCATGACACTTTTCACTGACAAAAAAAAAAAAAAATTTAAATTACATAGATAAAGCCCTTCGTAAGGTGTGGGCTGTACTTGTCAGAACAATTTTTTGTATCTCCTTGAGGCATGGACTTCCAGGAATCCCTTCAATTAGTCTACTGCAATCTTTTCCAACCAGTCCTAGGGCTCCAACTACAACAGGGATTTTTCGAGATTTCTATTTCAAGGTCCTTGTATTTTGACAACTTTTTGAATATCTTCAAAGATACATTGCAGTCAGCAGGGACTGCCATGCCAATAAGGAGGCACCGTTTTTGTTTGTGGTCTTTAATAACAATATCTGGCCGATTGGCCTTGATTGTTCTGTCAGTGTGTATTGTGTAGTCCCATAGAATTGTGACAGGTCCTATCTCCGTAACCGGGTCTGGGTGGTGTTCATACCAGTTTCTTTCAGTTTCCTTCCCGTAGAAGTTGCAGATTATTATTATTATTATTATTATTATTATTATTATTATTATTATAAGTAGTAAGTGTCATGCTTCGTTCAAACATCAAAACAAGAAAAGAAAAGAAAAAAAAACACAAAAAGAAGAAGAAAATCATAAAAGAATTGTTGTCTTAAGAATTAAAAAAGAAGGAACAAATAAATTTGAAAAATGAAATTGCCTACTAAGTAATCAATTGAAAATGTTTTAAAAAACACGTCGCTTTTTTTCTTTTTTCTTTTTTTTGCTTGTTTCTTTTTTCCATGGAAACGGATGGATGCCAAAACATGTTCTTTTCAATTGATATTAAGGAATCCTCTGACATTTGACACAATAAACGTACTGCTACTGTGTCAAGAAAAACAATTTAGGAGACGACTACAGCAGCAGTTATAGCAGCAATTACTCACCATAGAAAAGAGCTGGAAACCTACCGAAGTAATAATAATAATAATAATAATAATAATGGGGATAATGGTGATTATGAAATAGATGAAAAAAGAAGGTATCAGTTGGCATCGAAATGAAACAAAATAAGGAGAATAAAAGTGACTAGAAGAAAATAAAGATCATATATATAATATAATATATATATATATATATATATATATATATATATGTGTGTGTGTGTGTGTGTGTGTGTGTGTGTGTGTGTGTGTCTGAAAAGTGTATATAAATTTAAATAAATATATATATGTATTTATTATTTTATATATATGCGGTACTTATTAGAAAGCGCTCAATATCAGAGATAGAGCTAACATATTTGGTTGGATCAACTAAATATATATATATATATATATATATATATATATATATATATATATATATATGTATATGTATATATATATATATATATATAAAACTTTAATATTACCTTCAAATATTAATCCATCTTAATTTGAAACCTAAACTTTCAGTAAGGAACATTGCCCATCTAAAAATAGTTACAAATTACATTCATGAATTAGATTCAAACTGATAAAGATGTTACCTTAACAGTCATTTACAATATTAGAAGATTACTATCAGTAAACTATTATACTTAAAAAAAAAATCTTTTAATGTGTTCTCTATGAATGTGTTAATAAATACAGTATTTAAGTTATATTAAATCTCTAAATTATTTGTAAAAGAGTTAAATATTTAAATTACCAGCAAGCATCAAACTAATTTCTTCGTGTTTTTTAACATTTAAATTACTATCAAAAATTAAAATCTATTTTTTTACATAAATTACTAAAAATATACCACCCTTCTTCTTCCTACGTAAAACCTAAATACATCTTTCTCTTTACTTCCCCCTTCTTTCTTTTTTCTTTCTCTTTTTCACTTTCTCCCCTCCCATTTCAATATATCAGTTCCGTTAAGTTAACCGTTTAAATAGGTCCATGTCTGGTCCGTCCTCCCTCAGTACTAAGTACGTTTGAAAGAAATATTAAAATAAACCCTCTCTAAACTCGACCATGTCTCTCGCATCACTCCTTGCTACACTCTCTGTTAAATTACATAAACTTAATACTACCCGTCAAAAGTGTGAATTTTCATTCCATCTTTCGTTTCATCTTTTGGAAGTGTTATCTGATGATCCAGCGTCCTTTAAAAGGGCTCTGGTGAAATAAATTATTATAATGGAACCTTAAAGTGGTCTGTTTTTCTTTAAAATACATACATACATATATATATATATATATATATATATATATATATATATATATATATATATTATTTTCTTGCCTGTTTTTTCGTGTTTATTTTTTTTACATCGTTCTTCTTCTTTAATCTCCTTGTAATAATATATCACTAACTACCTAATTAGCATAGCTAATGTATAGACTATATAAATGCCCAATGCAGTAAGGGTAGACCAGCTCGCAGTATAGCAGTACCATGTGCTGACCGACAGAGAGGTTTTGATCCTCTGCAAATAATATTCTTTTGAACTGTCAGGGGCCGCCTCACAATGTAGTACCTGGGATTTATTGTCCGGTGCATGTGGCGTTCCGAAAATGGGGAAATGCCGGGAGGATACTTGATTATTTTTCTACGTTACTACCGATAAAACCCACTTTGAGCTCAGCCTAGTACCACATGGAATTGCGATGTGGCCGCGCTTCTAAATGCCCACTTCCTATGATAGTAACATTTGCTGACCGGCTCTCTTTTCCTCCACTATTATTCGTCCAAGCCCGCCTCCAGGGGTGGGGATATAAACCCCACAGGCAGGCAGGTTTACTGCCCGGTGCTTGAAGCGTACCCAAAATGGGTAAGTACAGATGGGCTTGAGAATGTTTCTGTGTTATTGCTGTTAAACATTCATCTGGACTTCTGTTACAATCGGGAACGGCGTGGACCCACTGAGCAATCAACCTGTCAAGAATTCGAGAGAAATGACTCTACCGTAGGAGGGATAGCATACGAAACGAATCTAACTTCAGAAGAACTCTTTTTTTCTTTCTTCATTTTCCCTTCTCTTTTTCCTGCTACTTCTTTGTTCTTCATTATCGCCTGCCTCAGCTTTCCTCTTTCTTTTTTACCCTCTTCTTTTCTTCCTTTTCTTATTTTCATTGCCGTTCATTTACCGATTTTACTTTCTTCTTTTTTCGTTCTTCTACCTCTTCTTTTTCCCCCTTTACCTTCCTCTTCCTTCTCTCTTTCTCTCATCTTCCTTTCTATTTTCTTTCTATTTCTTTTCCTTTTTCTTTCTATTTTTTTATTTTCAACCTCACCAGCTTGTCGCTTACTTTCTTCCTCTTAATTCAACATAGCTGAAAGCTTTAAAAATCAACTATTCTTTTCTTCTTCTTCTTCTTCTTATTATTATTATTATTATTATTTCATTTGAATTCTATTGTATACACATTTCGATCCGGGTCCCGACAAAAAACCGAAGGTCACAAATGGCTTCATTTTCCACTGTTCCATAAAAACAAAACATTTTACATAGGTAAAGCTCTTCGCAATGTGAGAAGTGTACTTGTGAGTACTTTTTTTTTGTATTTCTTTGAGGCATGGTCTATCAAAAATGTTTTCAATGACTCTATTGGAATCAATCAATCCAAGGGCTCTAAGTACAGCTGAAATTATTTATGTCTTCACGTTCTCCCTTATGCAGACTGCCATTTAGATAGTTCTTTGAAATTCTTCACTGATACATTACAATAAGAAGGCACATTTTGTTTTTGCGGTCTCTGATCACGATGTCTTCACGATTATCTTTGATTGTTCTTTCTGTCTGTATTGTAAAGTCCCATAAAGTAACGCCTCTGGGTAATGTTCATACTTTTAGAAGTCTTATTCTTTTAAAGTTGCATATTTTGCAGTGCAGATATTAGCCCGCTCTATCATGCCTTGTTTTATATTCACTGGATGCTAACACTGTGCCACCTGATACAAGATGGCTAATTGTTGGATTATTATTATTATTGCTGCTGCTGTTTTTGCTGCTGCTGCTGCTATTTTGCTTCCGTTTGAGTCAATAGCTTTCGTACAATAAAAACAAGAAGCAATTTAACAGAAAAAAAAAAACTAAAATGTTTATCAAAACGCCCTCAATGCTACATCACAGCCTGACCCGCAGCTCACTCGGAAGGCAACAGTAACTGTAGCCTCTTTTATAAGAGATAGCGGCGCCAAAATGGTGAAAGATTCAGACGAAGAGGCGGGAAGTGGGCAAATCAGAAATTTGCTTGAGTAACGTTTGATCTTGATTTCAGAATTTCCAATGTTGGTCAATACGTTCGTATCTGCCAAACAAGTGCTAATTTTTCTGTTTCTAAAGAGCTTGTTGTTGCAAAAATTCTAACAGTTGTGAGGAATATATTTCAACAGTGCCAAAAGGCGACAAAAACACTGTTTAAAATTAGCCAGTTGAAACTTTTTGAATTGATTAATTCGTATTCTACGGTTTATCAATCCGTTGTATGTTCTGTAAAGCCAGAAAAGATTTTTAAACAAGAAGAATGTTTTATTTTTAGAGAGAAATAATAGATTAGTGATATATGTCTTATAGTTATTTTTTTAAAAATCGAAGTCACCGAAAGCAGAGCAGCAAAGACGCTGAGACACAAGGGGTATGGAAGAGTTGATAAACATTTCTGAGGAGCGAGAACAATAGCAGAGCAATCCGGAAGAAAAAGATAACGATTAAGATAGAATTTGAATTTTCAAAGATCAAAGTTAACCGGAAATCATGGAACAGGAAGAGCGTTTAATGAGTGAAAAGTGCGGGAAAATAAACTGTTAGCATAGAACTTACGGTTACATCTAGTACTTTAAATTGTAAGTGTTATGGTGAACTACCATCATGGACAAAATAGATTCGTCTATGACTATATTATGGTTAGCAAGAGGACTGTGAACGAGTTGCCTACGGTTGACTACGTGTACGACTTCTGTCGAACTCTCTGCTTTGGCAGATCGGAACACGGACGAAGCTTTACCGAAGGGCAAAGTTTCGTCCGGGGAGGTAGACAGGCCCTGAATCCGTCTAGGCGGGTTCCAAGGGTATATATTTTTGGCCGAGACTACGGGCTCGGAGAAACCCACATTAAACCGGCCGTGTGCCAGATTCAATCCTCGTGGGTGGATCGATAAATACTAAGATAGATAGACAGAGAGGGTAAGACCTCCGAGTCTAGCTGAGTCGTGATACTGTCTTTGACTGTAAGCGACGTCTGTCGAACTCTCTGCTAACGCAGAGAGGAACCCGGACGAAGCTTTGAGGTTGATATGCCGGTAAACAAAATAAACCAAACTAATCTAAACCAAAGAATACATATTCTATTCATACGAATCTATCCTAAAATAATTGTCGGCATTAAATAACCCATTGAGGTTGATATGCCGTTAAACAAAATAAACCAAACCAATCTAAACCAAAGAATACATATTCTATTCATACGAATCTATCCTAAAAATGTAATCGGCATTAAATAACCCATTGAGGTTGATATGCCGTTAAACAAAATAAACCAAACCAATCTAAACCAAAGAATACATATTCTATTCATACGAATCTATCCTAAAATAATTGTCGGCATTAAATAACCCATTGAGGTTGATATGCCGTTAAACAAAATAAACCAAACTAATCTAAACCAGCAATACAAGACCGAACAGTACAGAAAGCGATTGTCAATAGAGTTCTGACCATCCATAAGGAGGCCGAAGGGTAATAATATATATATATATATATATATATATATATATATATATATATATATATATATAACGCGAATTAACAGCGTCTAACAATTTGAATGAAACCTGTCGTGTAATTGATTGGGGTTGTTGTAACTTCTTCCTTTAATGTCGTTCTTATCATCGAATTTACGGCGATATCTAGCCATTTCAGCTGTAAAAGAATGAGAACTAACTGCCAATCTAGAAAAACATAGCATAGAAAAAAGCTCATTAGAACAATTTCTATCGGTATTTTTTTCTGTAATCCTTTCAGCCCTGGCAAGGCAATAAAAAACACTAGAGAGTTGATGAGGGTGAGGAACTATCTGAACAAAAATCATTATTAAGGATGTTTTCTTTTTAAAAGAACAAGTATTTTGAAGAGAGAAGCTAACGACTGATCAAAATTAACTGGGATACACAAAGCCGGAAAAGATTTCAACAAACGGTAAGTATATAGAAAAAGACTATTAGCATAGAACGCATCTCTATATATATTTCTTCGATGAGGTATTGTAAATAGTTAGTGTTGTCCTCATCATCGTTGGCATATTCACTTCCTTCGGCCGTTGTACGTTCCGGCCTTCTTCAGCATCTGCCTGATGAAGTATTGCAATTATTTACACCATTTACAATGTTCGGAGGGTTGTCCCCATATTCACATTCATATTCACGACGTTTCGGCCGATGTACATTCCGGCCTTCTTCACCATCTATCTATATTTCTGAGATGATGTGTTGTAATTATTTACACTATTTAAAATGTTCGCAGTTTTGTCCCCATCTTCATTGTCATATTCACGACGTTTCGGCCGCTGTACGTTCCGGCATTCTTCAGCATTTGTCTGTATTTCTGAGATGAGGTATTGTAATTATTTATACAATTTACATTGTTCGTAATGTTGTTCTTATTTTCATTATCATATTCACGACGTTTCGGCCGTTGTACGTTCCGGCCTTCTTCAGTATCTGTCTGTATTTCTAACATGAGGTAATTATCTTTATTATTTACATTGTTCGGAATGTTGCCCTGGTTTTCGTTGCCATATTCTTAGCGCTTCGGTTGCTGTACTCTTCGGCCTTCTTCAGTATTCGTCTATATTTCTGAGATGTGGGTTGTAAATATTTAAACTATTTACATTGTTCGGACTGTTGTCTTCATCTTCGTTGACATATTCATAAGGTTTCGATCGTTGTACGCGCGAGCATCTTCAGGTGATTAGAATTTCGAATTGAAACCCTTATTTCGTCCACCGGGGTAGATTGTTCTAGTTCCACGTGCCATACCCCTTCATGATGTTTTAGTATCAGTCACCCACCTTTAACTCAAATTTTTTGTTCCCCTCATCTATAGCCAGGTATGAAACTCACAACACTTAAGGTCAAGTCATTGGATTCAAGCAACACTTGTATTCCCTGGGCCATGTGTCGTAAATATGGCCCCGAAGGTGAAGACAACAGACATAAATTTGTGTAAATAGATCTCGGTTGCATCATTTTGGTTTCAATTCACCTCAAAGAACAAAATAATGCCACTAAGATACAAGGGCTTAAGGAGAGTGGAAAAAATATAGAGATTTTAGAAGGAAAATGAAACCCCATCCTAAGCAGTAAACAAGGGATAAACGGCTACTCAAGTTCAAGGGATGAGTGTGGACGGAAGAATAGGCGAACCATTGATCTGTAAAGTGATGATACCTATCTGCCAATCTAGTACTGTACTTCAATTCGTAATGTTAAGGTACTAAACAGAAACCTCATTAGATTTTTTTTTATTATAATTTACGAATAATTTTTGGATTATTTAAAGCTGAAATTTTCTTCTTTTTTTTTTCGAGTGAATATTGCTTTTAATTTTTTTCGAGAATATGAATGATTTTTCTATATTCTATACAGGAGAAATGGATTCGTACCTTTCCGAAGATTATTTGCTCGTAAGTGAAGACGAAGAACCTGACAAAAATTTGAACTTGGTTTTCCAGTTACTAATACCGTGCCGCTGTTATTT
Source organism: Acanthosepion pharaonis (assembly GCA_903632075.3). Lineage (NCBI taxonomy): Eukaryota > Metazoa > Mollusca > Cephalopoda > Sepiida > Sepiidae > Acanthosepion > Acanthosepion pharaonis. The sequence continues at coordinate 136,046 of CAHIKZ030000287.1, forward strand.
TCACAACCAGCACATCCACTTTTACGCCAACCACCATTATCATATATGATATCACAGCTTGACACACTGGAACCTTTATCAAAAGCCCCATTACTATGAACATTACTCGGCCGGTATTGATTGTCATGTATCCACTGATAGAACTCATCCCCACTCTATCAATGTCCTAAGTACCAACACAATATTCATCCTGAAATGACACAGTACATAAAATATGAATGTATTTCTTTTTTTTTATACTCCGAATTTCACCCCAAGCAACGCATTATAGCCATTAAAAAAGGGGGAGTTACCGAGAGTAGGGATGTGGAGTCGAAACGCAAAAACTCCGGCTCCAACTCCTCTATTTTTGGCACCTCGGACTCTAACCCCTCTTTATGTGATTAAGTGATTATGGCCTACAAATCTCATAAAGCCTAGACATGCGCTGCTAACCTGAGTAGGTTTCTATCATTATAACTGGTTTATATCAAAGAATAAAGACATTGTGACTTTTATATCATACCTATTCATTCTTCAATATTTTCTAACAGATAAAATCTTTGAAAGAATATAGAAGAAATAACAATAAAAATTCTATCATTTAAGACATTTCAAATTGTTTTAGCCTGTTTACGGGCCAGAAAGAAAGACACGGAAGACCTAGGTAGGTTGAAAAATATATCTGTTATAGTGGAACACACCTATTCTATAGTTAATAGACTCTCCCACCTATAATAAATAGGAGTAGTAGTAGGTGTCGCTCTGTGAGCTGGTCAGTCAATCAATTTCGGATGACCGTTAGTCGGATATTAAAGTATCAGCCACCCCAACTAGATTACTGCGTCATTACCTATTATATCAAGTTCCTAACGTTTTGTACGTCGAACCTATTTTAGGACCGACTTAGTACAAATACAAGACTCCACTGAGAAACCGCTACATAACAACTTGGCGACGGGGGATTCGTACTCATACGGAGGAAGAAAAACCTTTCGTACTCTACAACAATATTGAAGATATATACAAAACAATAGTGTTAGTAATAAGTAGATTAGCACTGCGTCTACTACTCCACTTCGTCTATCCGACTCTCGCAGTTATATTTATGAGAGGAGGAAGAGATCATTCTACTGTAGGAGGGTTTATCACAAGATATATATATATATATATATATATATATATATATATATATATATATATATATATATCGGTGCGATGAGAAGGAAAGTAATATATAAATTCCAACGTTCACAGCATTAATCCAAAAGAGGGCTCGATAGCTATATTTAGCTGTCCCCACCACGTGGGGTAGCATGTGGCACAAGGCCGAGTTTAATGTGGGTCATCCGGGCCCGTAGGCCCGGCCAAAAATATAGCCTTCAAACCCGCCTAGGCGGGTTCGAGAACTATCAACATCCCCGAACGAAACCTTCCCCTTTGGCAAAGCTTCGTCCGGGTTCCTCCCTCCAAATCAGAGAGTTAGACAGACGGTGGTTGCTGTAAGTTTAATACAGCTAAGAGGGCTCGATAGCAGAGCGATAATTATTTATTTATTATAATTTTATCATATAGACAAAACCATTTTATTCACTACAAAGATGCAACTTCGTTTCAGTGCATTTCAACTGCACTTCGACGGGTGAGGGTCGAAAATGTTTACCCGATTCTCACCTGTCGAAGTGTAGTTGAAATGCACTGAAGCGAAGTTGCGTCTTTGTAGTAAAATGGTTTTGTCAATATGATAAAATTATAATAAATAGATAATATATATATATATAAGTTGCAGATAATCTTTTGCAGGATGTAAAAGACATAACAAAAATGAAAATTCTATAATGTAAGACTTTTTACATAAATGTAAATTTAACTGGAGTATGTGTAGTTTTACCGATCCCAGTGGCCACTTTGAGTAGCACTTCTCTGCACCTAAATGGCATTTAAAAAATATTAACAAGTGTTTTATCGTACACATATTAAAATATTTTAACAAATGAGTCCCTTGAAGATAGAGATTTACATTTGTAGTCTTCTTTTTCTTTAAAATAATACAAGGTCTATGAAATCGGTAATCTGAATAAAAAAAGAATTAGTTTTGCTAACAGTTCAATAACATTTGATGTTACTTTGATAAAAAACAAAGAAAGAGAACATATGACAATTAATAAAAGAATCATTTCATTCTTCTTTGAGTCTTTATAATTTGGTAAAAATATGTTGCTATCATGATATTCAAAGTCCAAGAGCCACTCGAGGCAGACGGTTACAGAGTAAGAGGGACAGTTTACGGCGATATGTGGGAAATATAACGGTGACACTAGCCTTGTACAGGTTAAAATTATAGTGATCGGGGAAGCATCCACTTGGGAGTCGGTTACACAATGAAGCATTTCGTCAGAAGTTACTCCAGTGGAACTTACATCCTCATCAATGGAATACGAAATAAATAAGTGTGGCTCACTACAATGTGCGTGTAATGACGGGTTTTAGCCGTGAAGTTTAGAACTGTTTGAACTAAGGAATGTAATTCGTCAAAACACATTCCACGGAAATAGCTAGACAATTGCGACGTTTCTTCTGTGAGAAAGGACTTGTAGGGTGGAAAATTAATCGTCATCCACAAGGATGAGAATGTGTTTTTGGAGTCTACAGAGAGGGGAAAGTCAAAGCTCGGCAGTCCCTGTGGTATGTAGAATTAATTTCAACTCGGAACTATTTACGAACCTGAATTTTTGAAATCCTCAGTTCAGAGATTTAAATTTCAATAAATCTGTGAAGATTTCAAACGAAATTAAAATTTAATTTATTGATTTTCTTAAATTTTGATCAATAATGGCTTCTTTTCAAAGAGAGCTTTTTACAAAAAAAAATACAGCTAAGCAATCTTGCTACAAAGAACAATGCATTTTTATTGGATCAGATTTAAATAAATAGAAGTAAATAAAAAGTACCGTGTGCAACAAAAAAGAATGAAAGTTGCAGAAAAGATACATTTTGAATTATCTTATCTACTAAGAATTTTAATGCCAAATTAAAAAAATGAACACAATCTCATTGCTTTTTGTTTAGGAATTCACAGTAATTGATAACTTTGATTTAAAATCGAGTTGAAATTAGTTCCGAGTGGGAATTAATTCCGAGGTGAAATTAGTTCCGAGGTGAATTTCGTTACGAGTAGAAATTAGTTCTGTCCCTCGCTCCCGTCTATATATGGCAGTATATTCAATTTCTGGCCTGATCTTTTAAAGTAGAGGATAGCGGAAGAAATCAGATACTTAATGGAGTAGTGGAAGATACACCCTACCGGTGAGAGAGAATCTGGTGGGCGGAAAATAATTCTTCTCCAACAACGACTAGGAGACGCTTTTGAACTCTATCAAAACGGGAAAGATAGAACCGGCCTCTCCCGCGCAATTATAACAACAGTACTCTATTTTCGGCCAGACCTGGCTCTAATAATGTTAGGGAATAGCAGGAGAAGTCAGGTATTTGCTAGAGCAATACAGGCAATACCGACCATTTTCCCCAGTATCTTCACTGTATGTACGCGGAAGCAGCATCTTGGGAGGCGGTTCTATAAGGCAGCGATTCGTGCAAAGTATCTGCTTGAATGGAACTTACATGTCACTAGGGGAATATGAAGGTAATGAATGTGGTTCGCTAAAATATGTCTGGCATAGAGGATCTTAACCCTGAATTTTAGGGCTGCTGAAAATTAGAAGTGTAGTTCATTTGGACACTCTCCATGGAAATAGCGATAGAGGAGAGGAAGGCGTGCCACTTCTCGTCTGTAAGAAAGGCGTTCCAGAGTTCGTCGCCTACAAGGACGCAGAACTGAAGCTATTAAATACATGGATGCTAAATTGCGTGCAATTAAAAAAAAAACAGTAATTTTTTATTACACTTAAAAAAAATGTTTGTGTTGCCGGAGAGGGAGAGTATCTCAAACGGATATACAATGGCATTCCTTTGGTAATCGTACGTCCGCTTTGGAACCGACAGGAACCCCAAATCTCATTTGTGGCTTCAAATAGCTGTTTGCATGGAACAGCGATCACATCCACTTCGACTATTAGATGTGAATCGTCGATGGTCCCAAACCCTCGATAATTTCATGTCTGTCAGCCGTATCGCATATGAAGATTGATTCGTGGCAGAGTGCGGCCCAGGATATCTACATATCGAACGGCAATAAAGACGGTGTTGCCGACCGATATCGTGTGAATCAGAGCATGGACATGATCAGTAGAAGTCTTAGCCTCGAGGTCTCCAGTGTAGCGACAAATCTAGACTCTCTCGGCCGACAGAGTGGAATTCACCCAGTGAAACGATTTTAATCCAGTCTAAATACTTCCCGCCATATGAAGAAGTCAGGCAATGTTTAATGGGGAAGAACAATGGAAAAGGGCTTACATTTTTTTTCTCTCTTTTTTGTTTCTTTTTTCCACTCTTTTTTACTTTTCTCGTTTTCTTTCTCTCTTTCTAAAGCATTTCTCTCTTCTTCTCATTCTTTTTCTTAGCGATTTTTCTACACTTTTCTCTTCTCTTCCGCTTTCCCCATAATTTTTCTATTTAGGCGATAGTTTTGAAAATTCCTCAGGATTTACTGAACTGCAAAATAATATTTTTTTACGACCCGAATAACAACCATGATTATTTAATCTTAGCACTATATCGGTCAGGATTATTGAAACAAATTTATTTGCTTAATATATCTCACCAAGGGAACATGAAAGGGAATAAGTGTGCTTCGCTACAATATGCGTTGCATGGAGGATATTCACCGTGAAGTGTAGTTCATCTGAGCACTCTCCATGTAAATAGCGATAGAGGAGAGTAAGGCTTGCCACTTCTCGTCTTTAAGAAAGGCGTTCCCGAGTTCGTCGCCTACAAGGACACAAAGATGATTTTAGACTCAGGCAAGAGTCGAAACTGTATACTGAGCAGCTCCCGATCATATTTGTATTCATTTTCGACATGATATATATATATATATATATATATATATATATATATATATATATATATATATCATTGAATACAACAGATAAGGTACTTTGATTTAGTTTTTTTGCTACTAGCATGGCCCGGCGTTGCCCGTGCTTGATTCAAAAATTGTACGACTCATACAGCAATCGCTATCACTTGACTTAAAATATTTTTGCCCTTCCGTGCCTTTAAAGAGTTCGTCGCCTACAAGACAGCAGTACTCCGTTTTCGGTCTGATCTGGTCCTTCTGATGATAGAAGATAACGGGCAGAGTGAGGTACCTGCTGGAGCGGTTGAGAGAATCGATTATTTTCCAACGATCTTTAGCGATGACTCGTATGTATGAGTTCCACTTGAGGTCTGGATTTAAGTCACAATAGGCACTCAAGTCACGGGGGTCGCACCGGGGGGAATATCCATTCATTGCATTTGCTGTAAGTCCTGGACAAAATTAGAGAACAAAAAGAAGCCATAGAAGTAACTGCCAATAACATTCCTGGAGTTAATCAATATGTCATCAGTATATGAATCTGTAATCGATTTTCTTCCCATTTCACGTCTTATTTACACGAACGTTTGTCTATCCTCCCGGGATTATACCTTAATATTAAGTGATTAATATCATGTATGAACGACGAAACGGATATACACGCTGTCTAAAATGACAGAATCCTGGCAAATCGCCATTCGGATAGATAATCCAAATTTTGGTCAGGGAATATTTTAAAGCAATGAGTCATACTGAAAAATTCCATGATGCTCTTATAGAAACGTAATTCAATACCAGATCGAAAATAGGCATAGATATTTTTTTAATCAATTCATCCCAAGGAAGTCAATAAAGCCACTAAGACACAATGATTGTGATTGAATGTGAGAAAAATAGATTATGGAGAGGAATTAAGAAAACATTTGATGAATATATTAATAGCTTAGCGGTATTTTTCCTGAAAACTTTCGCGCTGCTAGAATTTGTGTACTCATAGAAACATTGTTCATTTACATGAGACTAGTTATTGACATTTTTATTGTTTCAAGTCACTTCTTCATCTGTCACATGTTTGTCCAACATTCACAGCTATAATGACTGATAATACATAACAGTTCAGTAGTCATTTCTTTGTTTTTAATGAAATTTTCTTGTTTCTTACTTCATGCTTAAGTTTAGGGAGGCATCTTTCTCTATTCTAATTTTTAAAATTAGATGTTACGCATAAGTTCAGTACTCTTTTGTTTCTAACGAAATTTTCCTGTCTCTTAATACATTTCTTAGCTTCTAGAAGGCATTTTTCTGTTTTGATGTAAGAAATAAGATATTACGCGCCTGTTCCGTGCTCTTTTCTTTGTTTCTAACGAATTTTTCCTGTTTCTTAATACTCTGCTTAGTTTCTGGAAGGCAATTTTCGCTATCCCAATCCACCTTTGGATTTCAGTGTGCAAATATCCGTCCTCTGTTGAGACACGCTGCATATTTGATTTTGCCATCGTCATTTTGTAATTTGCATTTAGTGCTGCCCCTTTTGCTAGCAACCTTGCATCATGTTTTCTTGAAAATGATATTTAGTCCTTTCTTCATGCTTTCCTTCACTATCTTCTCTAGGAGTTCTTGTAGTTTACTTTTTTTTTTGCCAGCTCTCAACACTGTGATATCTGCATATCTTTTATTGTTAAGATTGCGGAGGCCAATAATGAATCCTGGTAGGATTTCTAATTCTCTCAGAATCGCCCACAGTATTGGTTGAAAAAAGTCCGGCAAGAAGACACATCCTTGTCTTGCACCTCTTTCTATTATTGTATGTTTTCTGAATTATGCATTCAGGCGGTTTACTGCCACTATAGGTTCTAGATTATTCTGATACAATTCCTCGTCTTGGGTATGACGATAAACTACATCCGCATCCTGGGTAAGACGATAAACTACATCCGCATCCTGGGTAAGACGATAAACTACATCCGCGTCCTGGGTAAGACGATAAACTACATCCAACAGCAAAGTCTCTGATAAGTAGGTTTTGCTGAGCGTGGAACTACCTCTAAGTTGCTGGTGCTATCAGGTCCACCCTGACCCTGTTAGGGTCCCAACTATGGGTAAATAGTTTACCAAAAATACATTTTTGAAGGAAAAATAACCAGAAATAGATTTTTGAAGAAAAAATTATTAACAGAAATATATTTTTGAAAAAAAATATTACCAACAATAAAAGTTTTGTCACTATTAAATAACCCATTGAGGTTTATATGCCGTAAAACAAAATAAACCAAACCAATCTAAGCAAAGAATACATACTCTATTCATACGGATCTATCCTAAAAATGCTGTCGGCATTAAATAACCCATTGAGGTTGATATGCCGTTAAACAAAATAAACCAAACCAATCTAAACCAAAGAATACATATTCTATTCATACGAATCTATCCTAAAAATGTTGTTGGCATTAAATAACCAATTGAGGTTGATATGCCGTTAAACAAAAAATAAACCAAACCAATCTAAACCAAAGAATACATATTCTATTCATACGAATCTATCCTAAAAATATTGTCGGCATTAAATAACCCATTGAGGTTGATATGCCGTTAAACAAAATAAACCAAACCAATCTAAACCAAAGAATACATACTCTATTCATACGGATCTATCCTAAAAATGCTGTCGGCATTAAATAACCCATTGAGGTTGATATGCCGTTAAACAAAATAAACCAAACCAATCTAAACCAAAGAATACATATTCTATTCATACGAATCTATCCTAAAAATGTTGTTGGCATTAAATAACCAATTGAGGTTGATATGCCGTTAAACAAAATAAACCAAACCAATCTAAACCAAAGAATACATATTCTATTCATACGAATCTATCCTAAAAATATTGTCGGCATTAAATAACCCATTGAGGTTGATATGCCGTTAAACAAAATAAACCAAACCAATCTAAACCAAAGAATACATACTCTATTCATACGGATCTATCCTAAAAATGCTGTCGGCATTAAATAACCCATTGAGGTTGATATGCCGTTAAACAAAATAAACCAAACCAATCTAAACCAAAGAATACATATTCTATTCATACGAATCTATCCTAAAAATATTGTCGGCATTAAATAACCCATTGAGGTTGATATGCCGTTAAACAAAACAAACCAAACCAGACCAAACCAAACCAATCTGGCACCATCCCCACATATGTGAATATTACCTTGACTTCAAAAGATTTTTTTTTTTGTGATGTACTTTTTCTAAGGTCTTGTATAATATAAATGAATGCAATAAATTTATGGTGAGAAGCAAAGTGTCCTCTTTTTCGTTAAATAAAATAATGGTGAATACTAATAATAATTAAAGTATAAATTAAGGTTCTGTATTATTTAAGTTTTACAGAAAATATAGAATTTATTTAAAATATATTACGATGTTATGTTTTTTATCATTTTCTTTAATTGTTATCTGAGTTAGAAAAAGATATATGTTGCAAAACCTACATTTGGTTAATTGAATTTAATTGTGATAAATTTTAATCAATAATTGTTCCAGTATGTTCTTTATCTTACGAACTGATTCCCCAGTGTATCTGGTCCATATATATATATATATATTGAACTATTTTCGCAGGATAAAAATTGTTATCATAACAATAAAAGCAGGAAATTTCAATGATTCCCCCCCCCACAAAGTTTATTTTCGATTTATATCTTATCAAACCTTATATTATGAAACTTTCGTGGGCTATTTAAAGTCAGATTGAATAATTATTTTGTTGGGTGGAGAGAGGCTAGTTGGATTCATGCCTTTTCCATGGTGAATGTAACGAACCCACACTAAACGGCGTGTTAACTTACGCAAAAAAAAAAAAAAAAAACATTTCGGCCTTCTTCAGGTGATTGCAATTTCGAACCATTTATTTCATCCACCGGAGTAGATTGTTCTAGTTCTATACGCCGTGCTTACTGTAGCCTGCTATTGAACTTACAACTCTAGTCTAGTCAGTTAACCAACGTCTTTATCCACTGGGCCATGTGTCCTTGGGGATATGCGTCTTTGAATTTTTGGGACTTATTAGCCTTATATCTCCATCATATTTTTTTTTATACCAGTGCTCATATTGCAATTTTTCTGTTATTATTATTGCATTATTTACCAAAGCTTATATTGCGATTTCTGTTGTTATTCATTGCTTTTCTCTAGCAATTCGTATTACTGGTCCCCATGCTGTATTCCTATTTATGCTTGGTCGGTTCAGGAGATTTTTGTCTCCTAGCATATGTGCTGATTCCTTAAGTTTTCGTATTTTCTAGTGATGTTCTCTGTCTATTGTTGAAGATGAGGATAACAGTCCGAATAATGTAAATAACGCAAGTAATCATAATACCTCATCTCAGAGATATAGAGGCCAAAACGTTGTGAATATGACAATGAAGATGAGGATAACTGTCCGAATAATATAAACAATGTAAGTAATCATAATACCTCGTCTCAAAGATATAGAGGCCGAAACACTGTGAATATGGCAATGAAGATGAGGATAACATTTCGAATAATGTAAATAATGTAAGTAATCATAATACCTCATCTTCGAAATATAGACAGAAAACAAAGAAACAATTCACAAATAAAAAGATGGTAATACCGAAATATAATGACAAAAAAAAATAAATAGCCAAAGTGGTTTTTCGATCAGCTCCCAAAATTGAGGATATAAATACGTGTACGGCGACTAAAAAGAATTATACTATCCCAGATTAATGTTTTATATTTAGCACTATTGAGAGATAGGCTGATTCTATAAATAACAGCCACCTGCGTTAATACAAAGTAAAACGAATTGGAGCACTCCGGCTGACTGGTATTTGTTTACATTCGTAAAATCAATACTTTAGCACGAATGAAGATAGCTCAGTGCTAGAAACTCTGAATGACACCAAATCGGCTGGATTTCGATCCTGGCATGAGGTATTCGGATGTCAAGTCGTACTGAGGAGCGGTGAAACGGTACTGTCTGCCAATGACAATATTTTTTTTTAAGCATTTCACCCCAAGGACGCAAGGGGTTACAGAAAGTTTAGAGCAAGATCAGATAGGAGTGGATAGATCAAGGCAACTGGAGATGTCGATTGACATTACACTTGAATAGCTGGATATTAGCTCACAGGGAAACAGGAATAGGGAAGGGAGTTCCACAGGCGAGAGGTGCGAGACATGAAGCTATTAGAGTAGAAGAGACGGATACATTTAGGAGTTTCGACAGTGAAGGGGTGAGAGCGAGATGCCAGCCTCGTAGGGCGCTTGAACTCATGAAGTCTGGGAACCAGCGAATGCAGCTCCTCGGACCAATTGCCATAAAAGTATTTGTAGAACAGACAGAGGGAGGCGACAGCGCGTCTGTGAGAAAGTGACTGTAGATGAGATGCCAGATCAGGGCCAATTATATTGCATATCCGCCTCTGGAGTCTATCAAGAACCCCGAGGCAAACAGAAGGGGCACCAGACCATAAATGGCAGCAATACTCCATATATATTATATATATATATTGTGTATTTTGGCAGAAATCCTTCTTACATGCAAGTTTTATTAAATATGACGGACAAGATTCTTTGATTAAATTTTCATATCATTTCTCATGTAATCATATAATTTTTTTTTTTCAGTAAATATATTTATTAAAAACGGTCCAAATATTTTGTTTTTCCGAGCGCGTTGAGCTATATATTTAGCCATTTTCAAGGATGAAATATATTAGCAGTTAATATGTTTCATCCCTGAAAATGGCTAGATGTATAACTGAAATCGTTTGGAAAAAGATAACATTTGGACAGATTTTTTATATAATTTATCGACTGAAAAGAAAAAAAAAAAATATTTAAGACCACATGAGAAATTATATAAAAACACTTAAACAAAACAACTTGTCTGTCTTATTTAACGAAACTTGCATATATATATATATATATATATATATATATATATATATATATATATATATATATTAGAATGAATCATTCATACAAAAAGTAGATTAGTAAAGTTACTGATATAAAATGGCGTAATCCATTCGCAAACAAAATTTTAAAGATATATTATTTTACAAATCACTCGATGAATGTTATGATCCTTGTTTTTAAAAATTATAAGCTGTATAAAGTCTTTCTTTAATACGCAAGTACTTTCAACTGTACATTCAGTCATCTTCAGGCATGGAAATCATTTTGTTTTCGGTAAAATTCAGGTAGTATCCGCAAGGAAAAAATTAAATCCGTATCGAAATATGTTTTCTTTGAAATGTGTTATTCTTAACGGATACAAACATTATTGTCTCGGATGCTACCTGAATTTTACCAAAAAGAAAATAATTTCCATGCCTTTTTATATGAATGATTCATTGTAACATAAATTGAACTGCACCACATATTTGATATATATATATATATATATATATATATATATATATATATATATATATATATATATATATAGGGACGGTGGAGTAACGAATAGTGGCTTAGACTGAGGAATAGCCGAGTTCGTTTTCCAGTCGAATCCATTACATTCGCTTACGTGCTAATAGCATTGAGAACGGTGTGAATCATCTTGATCTCTCTTCAGACTGGGTTCTATAGCCTTGGATGGCAACTGGTCTAAGAGAAGGACAACTGTGAATTCAAAATCCGCGGATGTTTGATTGGGAACCCTGTGGCACGTAGTGCGACAAGTTTTTGTATTCGGCCCTTGTGGATGGTTTTGCACAAAACCTTTCCCACTATAATCAAATCACATGTGTTGGTGTCGGGCTATCAGTTTCCTAGGAACTGATCTGCTTGACCCTCATACGTCGAATTCGACGGGAGAGTCGAGTATATGTATGCGTGTGTGTATGTGTTTCGCGCCTTCAAAAACCTAAAATATATCTTCACTTTTCGGATGTTGACAGTAATAAAGCATTAATTAATTTAGATATTTAGAGGCCGTAACGTAACCAAACAATCCTTACGTAGTTTCAGTTAAATACAAAACCAGAAAATTAAAATTAAGAATTCTACGTTGGGTAATCAAACAGAAGATTGAGATTATCAAATTTTAATCAAAATGAGCCTATCTCGACCTATAATAAGCAGAGGAGAATCGGCATTTAAACTGATAGCGGCATCGTGACAGAGGAGAGAGAAACACATCGACGCACCAGGAACGACACATATAGTGCCGCAAAATCCATCAACCTACACCCGGGTAAGGAATTTGACACAAGACCTAACTCTCCGTCGATTGATAATTGAAATTATTTCGCATGACAATACCAAACACACCCCGAAAAAATTACAATCTGATTTATGACCGATGCTTACCATTCCCACAACGAACTAATTGCTGTAACGCATCATATTTCTTTCCATGGTATTAGTGTTAAGCCTAATAAGTAGTTGTTAGTGTTTGTTCGATAAATATCATCGTATTGATTCGTGCTCCTGTAGAGTCGTTGCTTAGGGCCGACAAAACACATCGCAACTATAACATCTTTCTCTCTCTCTCATTCTCTCTCTGTATATATATATATATATATATATAGGTATGTAATGAAATGTTTGGTAATCCGTACGGACAATTCCAAGGAGGATGTAATCCAGAGAGCTCAATGTCAGACCAGAGCAAATATTAATTTAATTAGAAAACAAACAACCCTGAGGATCCATTGGTTATAATTTATTTCCCCAGAAAAGTGGAGTTTTTCTCATTCCTCAGATCACACTTCCAAGCATAAAAAATGTTTTAAATTTACGTATTATTTTAAAACTCTTTTGAGAGGTAGTTTTAAGTTGATGTAAGGTGATAGAGAGAGGGGGAAGAGGAGGACGACAGATATGGTCGAAATTAGAGAAGGAAGAGAGAGACAGGAATAATTTTAAATCTACTTTTGTTCAAATACTTAAGATTAAGGGAGGTGGGTAAGGACCAGGGATTGAGCTATTTAATAAGTCATCTTACAGGAAACGAAACAAAGAGAAAAAAAAGAGAAGAAAACATATAAGAAAGCAAATGTAGAAGCAGGGGTGAGAGGAAAAAGTGGGGAAAGAAGAAAAGGAAGAATAAATTAACATATATAGGCATATTGCCGTTAATTTAAAAAAATACAGATTGATATATTTTGCAACTAACGTTTGACATTAATTACTTGCATCAACTTAAAACTACCCCTTAAAAGTGTATAAAAATAATATGCAAATTTAAAACCATTTTTCTGCTTGGAAATGTGACAGGAAAACACCAGCCTGGAAATAATATAATAAAAATATAATCAATGGCCCCTTAAGGTTGTCTGTTTTCTAATTAAATTATATATATATATATATATATATATATATATATATATATATATATATATATATATTCACTGTATTGAGGCAGTAAATTTTGTTTTAAGGTAAATACTATTAAAAAACAACAGACAGTGTCGATTAATTTTATTGATTGACTCTTTGAAGTTACGATTAATCCATCTTAGAGAAAGAAGAAAATCTATCAGAAATTCTTAGAAGTTCATATCAGAAGAAAATTTCTGGAAAATCTTACGACATTTTTTAAAAAGTACTGGAAAAAAGTCAACATTTTTTAAAAGTAATGTGAAAACTTTTATGCATTTTTTAAACTACTGGATAAAACTTCCCACATCTTTAACAAGTACTGGAAATAGTCCGACATTTTTTTAAAGTACCTATTTACTTTTAAACAAAAAAACTTAGACTTATTTCTTAAAAAAAAAGATGCCATTTTTTAAAAGTACTGGAAGTAACTTTCGATATTTATTCAAAGTACTGTGAAAACTTTCGACATTTTATAAGAGTACGAATTACCTTAATACCACCGACCACTCACTTACAGAGAGATGGCTGATAGAACTTTTTACTTATGGATCCAATCATCGCTTGAATGTTTTCATTATTTCCTACCAGCCCTCTCTCTCTCTAAGTAGAAGGAGTGGTTGGTGAACTTGAAGGTAATTAGACCTTATTTTATTTTATTTTTTTTTTTTTGGATTTGTCTGGATTTGTAAAATATTTTTAGTTTCTGTCAAGATTTTTGTCATTGATTTTTGATCTGATTCGTTAGAATCGAAAAGTTTAAGTGTTCTTTTTAAACGATGTTATATTTTCGGGATTGCAATTTTTGTTACCCACCCTGCTCGGTTAGTACATTATTTCACTTGTTATGAAATAAATTTTAATATTCCTCCTTTTATTGTTGAAATAAGCTCATTCTGCTAAATTTATGATGGATAGATAGAACCGTTTTAACGTTTTTAAATCCGAAAGTGGGATGTCTCCCGATTGTTATAGCACGTTTGCAATTTTAAATGTCCTAGCGTTTCGCCAGTATACCTTTTCAATTATCAACACACTTGATTATATCAACAAATATGTTAGTTCTGATTTCCCACATATTTGCGTGACATAAGCATCAACTAACACGCACGCACGAGTCCATCTTTAGATGAGCGTCATTGTACATTTAATTCGCGGCCGGCCATCAGTTCATTCGATAATAATACAATTTCCCGCCATATTGTTCCAGCCATTTTGACTGTACGTATTCTTCCCGCGCTTTTTTTGATGTGTCTTTTATATTTCATTCTGCATTTTAATACATCGCCCTTAATTGATCGATTAATTCTTGTGCATTTTTTCGTTGTCTTTTTTTTTTTTTTTTTCGGATCATTTTATCTCACCTTCAAGAAAATTGCTCTTTATTTAAATAAAACATTTTCTTTATATCTTTAATGCATATACTTGCATCATTTTATCAATTTACTTTTTTCTTTCTCTGTACGTTATATAAATGTCTATATAGAAGGTAATCGACTTACCAATTTCGTGTACAAACTATGGACAACGCGATTATTCAATTATATTACTCATCGCACTGAAGCCAGCAGTAACACGCAAAAGCGAATATTAAACTTCTATATGCTCCGTCTTTATCTGTCTATATTTCTGAGATGAGCTACAATATACACTATTTACATTATTCGGACTATTGTCCTCATCTTTGTTGCCATATTTATTACAACGTTTCAGCCCTTCAGTATATGTCTATATTTCTGAAATGAGGTATTATGTAAACTATTTACATTATTCGAACTATTGTCCTCATCTTTGTCGCCATATTTATTACAACGTTTCGGCCCTTTAATATCTGTCTATATTTCTGAGATGAGGTATTATGTACATTATTTACATTATTCGGACTATTTTTCTCATTTTTTTCGCCATATTTATTACAACGTTTCCGCCTTTGTACGTCCCGGCCTTCTTCAGGTGGTTGGAATGTCGAACATAACCGTTTATTTCGCTCACTGTGGTAGACTGTTCTAGTTTCACGTACCATGTTTAATGGATGATATGGCACAGTGGATAAAGGCGTTGGTTAGATCCAGTGACAGGACCCAAAGAGTGTGAGTTCAATACCCGGTTAAGGCAGTGGAGAACTTTCAGAGGGAAATTAACAAGAGATAACTGATAACTGACATTTATGACGGACACCAGCCAATCATATTCCAGTGAGGGAGAACTCAGGTATATGCATATTCCATTATATCAATGATAAATGTATCAGCAATATATTTTTATATGAAAAGGTCCACCAATACATTTTACAGCAAAATGACCAGCAATACATTTTATCTCTAGTTGAAGGCATACAACTGAGTTCAAAATATATTCACTTGAAGCCATAAAATTGTTTTCAAATTATTTAGATTTTGTCATTACATAACCCATAGAGGCGTCGATGTGCAGCTAAACAAAATCAACCAACCAGCATTTTCTTGCTTATCTACGAGATGCTGTGGTTTTCCGTATGAGTCTGCCCTCAGAACAGCGGCATAAACGTACCGTATATTAAAATTGTGCCCAGCAGTACTAAATCCTGGTAAGACTACACACTTCCTGTCGTGGTTAAATAAAAACTCCAAAGAGGAGGCACATCCTTACATTATGCGGTCTTCTATCTTACGTACCTTCTCGATTCATTTTTCTATCACTGTTCAAGAGATTTTCTCCTATTATAAGTTCTGGTTCATTCGACCATCATTCCTAAAATCTCTTCTGTCAACCATTTACACACTCTCATTTCCTCTTAGCTCTTAATATGTAACCCTCTAACTTGAGTGGCTCTTATGCCCTATACGAGAGGAGTTTTATTGTAAAAATATGGACTTTGAATATGTTTCAGTAAATATTGGATATTTTGTCTTGATTTGAATAGAGTGACTTTGACGAGTGTTATGTCAACTATTTGAATTTCAGATAAGACTAGTTTGACGCAATGCCATTTTATACAAAAACATTCACGCTGTATAAGGCCTAAGGCCCACACCAGGTAGAGGGTTACAAAGTAAGAGGAACAGTCTATATGAAAGATAACAGCTAACCTGCAACTTGAACTTGTTAAGATTGTAGAGAAATATCCTCTTGAGGTCGGTTCGCATAGCAAAGGTTTGTGGGAAGAAGCAGCTCGTGTGGAACTTACATCTCACCAAAAGAAATGAGGGCAGTTCGCTGCAATGGGCGTGGCATGGCGGGTCTTAACTGTGACGATAAGAACTGGTTGAAATAAGGAATGTAGTTCGTTTGAACACTTTCCCTATAAAAAGCGAGGCTTGCAACTTTTCCTCTCCGAGAAAGACGTTCTAGGGTGGGAAATACTTTATCATCCACAAGGAGGCGAAGACTAGACAGTGAAAAGTGGGAATTCCCTGTCCATATATGTCAGAAATTCTCCATTTTCAGCCTTGTCTGACTCTTGAAAAGATAGAAGTCACGTACTTGCTGGGAACCGACTATTTTGCCTGCATCTTTAGAGATGGATCGTACGTCCACGTTCAACCAGAGGTGTGGGTTGAGATTAGATTTCAATAGACGCTCATGGTACGGGGTTTCGAATTCAAAGCGATAGCTGGGAATTCAGGGAACGCTTTGTGATGGGATGAAAAATCATTCGTTTGGTTATCGTATCATTGTATATAGACAGACATTTCTTTGCCCGATGTGCTGTTAGACCAAGGTCAGAAGTGAGATCACTGAACAACAAACAGACGACTGTAGACATATATACGTATATTTACCTATGTTTAAAATATTAAAAAAAATAATGCGATTCTTTTTAAAGGAGCCTTGAATTTGTTTAAAATTCGTTTGACTCATGATTTTATTGATTTCTTCTTTAGCTTTTCAGTTTTTTCTTCAAAAGAATATCGATTTTCTCCTAATTGATTGATTTCCATGTCCTTTTCACACTTGTTCTTTCTTTATTTTTTTTCTTTCTCACTTACTTTCCGATGCCTAATCCCGTTCTTTTATTGTCCTTTCCTTGATGTGACGATAAACTTCGTCCGGCAGCAAGGCGTCTGTTCGGGGCGTTAATAGGAACGTGAAACCATCTCTTATTTGTTATTGTTCCAAGGTCTACCTTGACCCGGCTTGGTAGAACCTGTTAGGGTCACAGTAAACTGGTGTAAAAACACTATAAAAATATAAAAATAGACTTTTATATTAAAATTACCAGCAATATATTTTTGAAAAATAAATTAACTGCTATACATTTGATTCTTAACAAAAAAACGTATACTTCAATGAAACCTGATCTAGAAACTGATTTCTTACAAAGAATTCAAATTCTACTCATACGAACCTATCCTAAAAATCTTTTCGGTAATTAATAACCGATATGCGGTAAAATGCATAAACCAAACCAAAGCATCAATGAAACCAAACTCTCCATAAAACCCATCTTTACACAAAATACGTCAATAAAACCTGATTTAGGAACTGATTTTTTTTACGAAGAATACATATCCTATTCATACGAACCTATTCTAAAATCTTGTCAGCAATCAATAACCCATTGAGATGTTGATATGCCGTAAAACGAAATAAACCAAACCAAAGCACCAATGAAACCAGACTCTCCATAAAACCCATCTTTACACAAAATACGTCAATAAAACCTGATTTAGGAACTGATTTTTTTTACGAAGAATACATATCCTATTCATACGAACCTATTCTAAAATCTAGTCAGTAATCAATAACCCATTAAGGTGTTGATATGCCGTAAAACAAAATAAACCAAACTAAACTTTTCTTGTTCTCTTCTGTTCATTTTTGATTTATATTGACATTTATATTGACATTTTTTCCTCCGTTCTTTCTTTTAAAATCTTCCTTCATCAGCGTTGTGACTTTAACGTTTATTCCTCTTCCTCCATTTTTTTCCTTCCTAGCAATCGTTCATTCGTTCTTTAACATTTTCTTGTTTCATTTTCTTTCTTTCGAATGTTTAGGGTGGGTGTAATGGATAGACATACGACATTAGAAATCGGAGAGACAAGTTCAAATTTCAGTTCTGTTTGTTACTTCCAGTTACGTGCAAATCCCCTTTGGGATAACTATGAATCTTTCCTTTTTAAATATTGATTACATAGAAAGACTTGCAAAGAGGGAAATTATTGTTGGAGAGAATCATTGTTGTTAAAGCGACATTCAGTCAAAAAGACAAGATTTATTCTTACAATCCAAAATATGTTCCATCATTAAATAACATACAAAGGTCAATAAACCGTAAAAATCAGTTAAATAAGCGAATTTATATAACTTCAATAAATTATATTTTAATTTTTCTTATTCTTTTCATATTAATTTGTTCTTTTTCCTTTTTATTCCTTCTAATGTTTCTCTCCATTTCATGTCCTTTTCTTTTCTTTTTCTTGCTTTTCTTTTTTTTCCTTTCTTTTACATTCGTTTCGTTTCTTTTCTTTCTTTTTCATCCTTTCTCATTCTTTTTTCTTTCTTTTCTTTTCTTTTCTTTTTCTTTCTTTTTCATTCCTTCCCTTTTTTCCTTTCTTTTTATTCCTTTTCTTACTTTTCCTCTCTTTTATATTCGTTTCGTTTCTTTTCTTTCTTTTTCATCCTTTCTCATTCTTTTTCTTTCTTTTTCATTCTTTTCTTTTTCTTTCTTTTTCACTCCTCCCCTTTCTTTTCCTTTAGTTTTCATTCTTTTTCTTTTTCCTTTCTTTTTATTCTTTAATTACTTTTCCTTTCTTTTACGTTCGTTTCGTTTCTTTTCTTTCTTTTTCATCCTTTCTCATTCTTTTTCTTTCTTTTCTTTTCTATTTCTTTCTTTTTCATTCCTTCCCTTTCCTTTCCTTTCTTTTTCATTCTTTTTCTTAATTTTCTTTCTTTTCGTTTCTTTTCCATCATTTTTCATACGTTTCCTTTCTTTTTCCTTTCTTTTCTTTTCTTTTTCATTATTTTTCTTTCTTTTTCATTATTTTCTTTCACTTTCGTTTGCTTTCTCTTTCTTCCTTTTCCTTTATTTTCTTTATCTTTCATTATTTTTTCTTTTCCTTTCTTTTCCTCCTTTTAATCTTTTCCTTCTTTTCCGTTCTTTTTCATCTTTCTTCATTTTTTCCTTTGTTTTCCTTTCTTTTCTTTTCCATTTTTCATTCTTTTCTTTCTTTATCGTCCTTTTCGTTTCTTTTCCTTTCTTTTTCATTATTTTCCTTTTTTTTCTTTCTTTTCCTTTCTTTTTCTTTCTTTCGATTTCTTTTTCTTTTTTTTTCCTATCTTTTTAATTCTTTTTCTTCGTTATTTTTCTCTTCATTTTTCCTTCTTTCTCCTCTTTACTTTGGAATTTTCTTTCTTTTTTCTTTTTATTTCTTTCTAAATTTCATTTTCATTTTCATTTTTATTCCTTTTTCATTTGCTCCCATAATTTTCTTCATCCCTTAATTTCTTCCTTTTCTTCCTTTTTATTCTTTTCTGTACTTTCTTTCTCTTTTTTCTCTATATTTATTTGCCTATCTTACTTTATGCTTTTTTTCCTCTCTTTATTTCCCCCTCTTTTGTGTCTTTTTTTCTCATTAATTTTTTATTTCCTGTCTCATCTTTATGTTTTCTATCGTATTTTTCTTCTTTCTTTGTTTTGGAATTTTCCTCTCAATTTACATTTCATTCCTTTAATATTTTTTCTTTTTTTTTTCATTCCATTTGCTTCCTCCTTTTATCATTTCATATTTTTTCTCGTATTAGTTAAAACCCTCTTCCCATTACCAATCTACTTCTGTTTGATACTGTAGCCATCTTTTTTGCAATCTGATATTTTTCTCATGCAAGAGCATGCTTTTTTTT
The DNA here is from genome assembly GCA_903632075.3 of Acanthosepion pharaonis. Lineage (NCBI taxonomy): Eukaryota > Metazoa > Mollusca > Cephalopoda > Sepiida > Sepiidae > Acanthosepion > Acanthosepion pharaonis. The sequence continues at coordinate 156,192 of CAHIKZ030000287.1, forward strand.
GTCCAACTGAATTCCTCCTCCCAGCGAAGATCCCTGTCGAACTCAACAACGAGAGTCTTATCCTTTACCTACAAAGTTCAACTCACCAGAAAGAAAGAAAGAAAGTAAAAAAAAAATCATTAACAACAGTGTGTCTGCGCAAGAATAAAAAGAGAAATCACTTAAACCAAATCGTATGTTATGGAGTATGTAATATTGCAAAGAAAAACGTGGAACGAATTTTATCTAAAGAATATTACTATTAGAGTGTGCGCCTTCGAATGACGAAGTACTTAATGACGAAACAAGCGAGTCGAAAAACTTGAATATTTACAGAGATGAATTAACAATTAAAAGTATGCTATAGTCGAACAAGTAAAAAAAGGTAAGACATTTGTTCGACCAACGACAAAAAAATAGGTTAAAGAAATTAAAAAATACGAAACGAAAAATATGTGATGCAAGAAAGAGATGATTTTCTTTATTTTTCTGCAACCTTACAAACACAAGTGAGTTCTTGAGGAAAACGATAGACGAGGCGAATTAAACTATGATCTGGAATCAAATGAAATCACTGATGGCGCCGACCCAGAATGCATCATAAAAATTCAGGCTCTGTAATTAGTAAATACTAAACACTTCAAATACCTATTTGTTATAAGTGATCCCAGCTACAAGATTAGTGGAAAATATTTATAAAAGACGTGTTTCGCTGGAGAAAGTTTATGTTCTCTTTGGCGTCATCTGTTTGAATTATTCTCATTGAAATCAAACTGATGACGCCAAAAAGAAACTTTTCTTTCAGTTTCACTCTCTGTACCCACCTTGCATCTTAGTGGCTTTATCACCTTGCTTGGGATAAAATGATTAAAAACAAAAAAATGAAATCTAGAAGCAACTAAAATCACAGTATTAGATATTTGATCTCCGAGTGAGTCTCCTTCCTTCTCGCGAGTGAAGATTGTTTTCACTAAATCGTGTTCTTTTTGTTTTTTAGATAATTGGAATCAGTTAAAACTGGCGTCACATGTAACGGCTAAACAGAAAAACATGTTCCTTTTTTAAACTTCTCACTGAAACGAAGGCCATAAAGCCACTAAGACGCAAGGCATTACTGAGTTAAACAAAACGAGAAACAAATTTAAAGAGCGAACAATAAAAGAACAAGAATTAAGAAGGGAGAAAACTACGACTGACTTTTTTTCTTTTTAGGTGCCATGATCTTTCAGGACGTAGGTGATCATGGCTCTCCACTTTTCCCTATCCCTTGTGAGTAAGTTTCCTCCTTCTGCCACCTCCCCCAGACTACGTTCTGTCATCCACTTGCTTAAGACCGCCAGATATGTCATGCGTTGCTTTCCATTGTCTCTCTTTCGCTCAGTTCGACCTGTGGGTATCAGATTCTCCAAGCCCTCTTTTCTCATTACATATCGAAGAAATTTCATCCGCGTTTTCTTGATGTTAAGTATAAGCCTCCCCCTTGTTTGCATCCTCTCCAAGACCTCATCGTTGCTCACACGCTCGATCCAGGATATGCTTAGCATCCTTCTGTAGAACCACATCTCCGTCGCCTCGAGTCAGCTTCTTCATCTTTGAGGAGACTGTCCAACATTCGCTGCCGTAAAGAAGGACAGATATCACGGAACAGATGAGAACTCTTTTCTTTGTTACCAAATAAATCCTCCTGTCTCTCAATATTTTGCCCCGCTTTTGAAATCACTGATGGCGCCGACGTAGAATCAATAGTCCGTAGCCATCTTAATTTGCTTACGGATCTTGGTGTCGCTCTTACAACGCTCCCCAGATATTTAAACTTCCCAGCTTTTGGAATGCGTCCTTGGCTATTCCAATATGTCTCCGTCTCTCACTTGCCGTCTTCTATCAAAACACTTCCCAGATATTTAAACGTCCGCAACTACTTGATGTTAGTGTCCCCGACCTGCAAATCGCAATTCGGGCTCATCTTTTTACTGATGACCATGCATTCTGTTTCCGTGTAGTTTATGCTTAGTCCCTTCCGCTAGAACAATTACGACTGAGTAGTGAGTTCGATCCTCACTGGGTGCCCCATACTTTCGGCCTTGTGGCACATCCGAGCTACGCTTGGAAAATCGGGGCACCTCAGCGTGGTGTAATGGTTAGCAAGCTTGTCTCGCTAGATCAATTACGACTGAAAAGTGAGTTCGATCCTCATTAGGTGCCCCATACTAAAAAGAGGGCACCTCGCGGTGGTGTAATGGTTAGCAAGCTTGTCACACTAGAACAATTACGACTGAGTAGTGAGTTCGATCCTCACTGGGTGCCCCATACTTTCGGCCTTGTGCCACATCCGACCAACGCTTGGAAAATTGGGGCACCTCGAGGTGGCGTAATAGTTAGCAAGCTTGTCTCGCTAGAACAATTACGGCTGAGTAGTGAGTTCAATCCTCACTGGATGCCCCTTACTTCCGGCATTGTGCCACATCCGATCTACGCTTGGAAAATCACTATGCTTAGTCCCTTCTTCTCGCTCTCCGTCGCTACCTTCTCTAGGAGATTTTGTAGTTTCTTTTCCGTGTCTGCTATCAGTACTGTGTCATCTGCGTATCGTATGTTGTTAAGATTGTGGCCGCCGATGCTGAATCCCGCTAGGATTTCCAATTCTCTCAGAATTCCCTCGCTGTATAGGTTGAATCATGGCTAACGACTGAGAGTGCGTTTAAATTTTTGAAGATCAAAGTTGATTGGCAAGCAAGAAGCCGGAAGAGAGTTTCACAGGCGTTAGCATAGAATTTATGAAAATTTCTCTGAGTTAACCTATAGAAAAAATATTTATAAATGACAATAGGAAGACTGTAGTAGTTACCAACGCGTTTCGTCCAATGTGCACTTTCTCAAAGCAAAAAACGAAATGAATTTATTCAAACAAAGTAACTAATAATAGCAAAAACAAAATGTCCTTAGCAAATGGAACCATTTTCTTTTTATTCATACAATGCCGTGAAATCAAAAGAAAATGGTTGTATCCGTCAACACAGCAATAATAACACGTGACAGTAATTGTCGTAATTTTCAGTTAACAATATGAAAATAGCGTTCTCTAAATTCTTCCAGTATACTAGGGTGGCTAGGCAATCCCTATTACAGACGCTCGCTCAGGCACATTTATGTTTGCTCAACACCCAGAAAGCCCACCTATGCTGAACAGAAATTAGTTACAGTTTTTGGGAGATAGCGTGTTATCTAACGTGATCAACAATTTCACCAAGCCAGCACGGTCAAGCTCTCAGCCACAATGACTTGTGGTTTCGTGCAACCACATCTATCCTTGGTATATATATATATATATATATATATATATATATATATATATATATATATATATATATATATATATATATATATACCACATTAAACGTTATTTTTAGTGTTTTAATATGTTTCATAATTAGACATATATATAAAGATTTAAAGCTTTTAAGATTCTGTGTTAATTTCACCGGTTTTGATAATATTATTATTAAGTGAAAACAATATTTACAGAGGAGACACGGTGGAGTACTGGATAGCGGCTCGGACTGAGGAATCGAAGAGCCGAGTTCGAATTCTAGTCGAAAATTACAAAAATTAGGAAAAGTATGAATCCTCTCTTGCCAGCTATGGGTAAACCACAGGATAGACAGGGTTCTATAATCCTGGATAGCAACTGGTCTATCGCACTTTCTACTGCGGGAAAGAAATCTGCCTCGTCAGTCATGTATCGAAAGATACATGATTGCTAAAGCGTGTCTCACGCATGGCACATAACTGACTAATATTTACTAATCATAAATTGAAAAGCTACATAGGAA
>CAHIKZ030000287.1:165000-205000 GCA_903632075.3 Acanthosepion pharaonis
TTGTGTGTTCTAAAGTTGGTAAAAATTTCAGAGTGATTTCAGAGTTCGTGAATGTCGGTAATTGTCTTTAAGGTCTGGCCAGCAATGACTAAAACGGGAGTTCATGAAGGTTACATCTTGGCCCTTGGTAGCAAGGAATGAGACGTGTGAGAGAGATGAATTAAAAGAAAAACCCAAGGAAGTTTACACGTGTTGGGTTTATATAATGGTCGTGTACCACGTTGGAGGCTCAAACGGAGAACGCGGGAAAACAAATTGGTCGCGTGCAAGCTGTTTGATTGGTCGGAACTGACCAATCAGCAAGTAAGATTGGAGGGATTGACCAATGAATACTTCTTATATTTATATGAAAGTAGGATGTTACTTACCAGATAGGAAGAGTGCATTTCCTAATAAGAGGTAAGGCTGGTTTGTTGTGGAAGATCCCACAATTCCACTGGCATTACATTTGAATATTTGAAAGTTATAGCTATCAGGTAAGTGAAAGGAAGGGCGTTCCACTGACGAGAGGTGCGAGGTAAGAAGCTGTTGGAGTAGAAGGGATGGCTACATTTAACCGTTTCTACAGTGAAATGGTGGGACCAAGATGCCAACCTAGTAGCACGATTAAATTCATGCAGTTTCGAAACCAGTGAAAGTATCTCGTCAGAGCAGTTACGTGTTAATACACGGACTAGAATTATGATACTCTTCGTTCAAACTCGGTATTTAGGTTACTTACATCATGGCGTGCTCAAAGATACCTCAATATTTTCTATGCCACTGCATTTAGCGAAAACCGCGAAAAAACGTAAAATATCAACACAAATTTAAACTAAAAAACTTCCTCAATTTTCAAGCAATCTAATACAAACTTCACTCAGTTGTAGCCAACAATGAGTTTATTGTTTAACAGTCATTTAACTTGATATTTGAGTTCACCCATATAATGAAAACCCGCGTAAATAGTGAAAAATGACGATTTTTTACGGGTTTCTTTGTTATTTTTCGTTGATCGTTCAACCAATTTTCATCAAACTTAACAATTGCTTCATGAATGTATCCTCTTTTACATCCCTAGTAGCACACTGACAAATTGAATTGCAAAACTTCAATATAATTGTGGTCTGAAGTGGGTCTTCATGTTGCCTCTTTCACCCTTTCATATCCTCGGCTAACTTCGATTGATTAAATACAGATATACTTCTGTTATATCAGTAACTGCATTAATTCAAAATGTTTTTTTAATGGAAGTACTTTAAAGTAATCGAAGAAAATAAACTCTGTTAAATCGAAACATGATCCTGTTTTTGTTGCATTCTAATTGAACGCTTTTTCTGATGGAACATCTGGATATAACTGTTAGTATATATATATATATATATATATATATATATATATATATATATATATATATAATATATATATAATATCAATATCATCAATCTTTTTGACAATATTGTTATCATTTTGTTTTTTCCTTCCAAATTCATTAAAAGTCTATTAAAATATTAAATAATAAAGAGTAATTTTATTCAATGAAATCGCCATTGGCTTCAACCACGGCCCACAGACGACTTCGGAATCTTCAGCAACTCTTCTGAACAGTCATCTTGTTTAAGTTAGTGAATTCTGCCATAATCCTTGCCATCAGTTCATTTTTGATGCTACAAGGAGTTTTGTTCGTCTCTCACCAAAATGCGCGACACACATAATAATCAATAGTGTTGCAGTCTGGGAAGTTAGGTGGCCAGATCTAAGGGGTGAAGTGGTTGCAGAAATTTTCTGGGTCCTCCTGCTTCAGAAGCATGGTACACAGTCCTGTTGTCAAACATATAGCCCTCTATCAGTCACTGTCTTGACCCAAAGAAGCGTTACCCCCTCAAGGTATTTGATGTAGACCTCCGTGTTGAATATGAATGGAAGCATAACGTTGCAAACAATATTGATCACACACGACAACTTTGTAATCACTATTAGACTCAATGAACTCTTTCCGAATCTTACGCACTGTCCACAGATTGACATCTAAAGACTCTGAAATGTCCGGATTGGAGATTCTGGCACGAATACCAAAGCACTGCAGCATACCGTTTCCAAATTTTTAGCAGAATGAATTGCGTCATGGTGCTATTTTTGCCACAGACGGTTCCCAACTGACCCTACTATACTTTGTAGTCGACGAAATCAAAAACAATCAACGCGCATGCGCGAAATTAAAAGTTTAATATTGCGACAATTTACCCATCGCAACCTGTATATATATATATATATATATATATATATATATATATATATATATATATTGTATTGCATATATTCCTGCTTACGTATATACATTTGTTTGTGACGGATATATAAGAAGAAAAAGGGAATCGAAACTATAATCAATGCAGTAATGGTGATACGTGTAGGGAGAGACGTAGAGAGAATTTAGAAAAAAAAGATTCTTTTTGGATGAAACCCAAGGCTGTTTGATATAATACAATACAGTTTTTTTTTTCAGGATTCTTTTCCAAAAAAAAAAAGAAAGATAGATGTTCCCTTCCTTTAAAACTGACATATCAAGGAGAATTTTGTCATTTGTTTGTTATCTAACCTCTTCCCCAACCGCTCCTTCCTCCCTTGAATTCGGCGACACTGAACCTCACAAAATGCACACACTGACGAAATGAAGGTACTTCCTCCCTTCCTCTTTCACATCCTCTTTCTAACCCTCCTACCAAAATGCAACAACAACAAAGATAACGCAAACATCTTCAATGGGGTAAAAATAAAAATAAAAAAAAAATAATAATAAAAATAATGAATTGTTCCAAAACAAAGCTGCTGAGGGAAAAAAAATGAAAGAATGTTTGAAAGTTGTGTTTTCTTATTTGAACTTTATTTTTTTATTTTCTCTCTCTCTCTCCATTTTTTTTTCCCCCGGAAACCGAAATTAGAATTCGAACAAAGTTGTCCGCCATTTAAAAATCGTTTGTTCAGAAAGAAAGAAAGAGGCTATTTCTATCTTTAATGTTTGCTAATGTTTGTATTCTAGGTTTTAAAAGTTAACTCTTAACAATAACTTTACGCGTTGTTAGCAATATTATGAAACTATTTAATAAGCATGGATTCCTTGGAGACAACTATGATGATGTGAAAATAACTGCGGAACCTCGTTCGATAGTTTGGTTTATTTTGTTTTGCAGCATATCAACACCTCAATGGGTTATTTAATGCCGACAACATTTTTAGGATAGATTGGTATGAATAGAATATATATTCTTTGGTTTAGATTGGTTTGGTTTATTTTGTTTTACGGTATATCAACCTTAATGGGTTGTTTAATGCCGACAACCTTTTTAGGATAGATTTGTATGAATAGAATATGTATTCTTTGGTTTAGATTGGTTTGGTTTATTTTGTTTTACGGCATATCAACCTCAATGGGTTATTTAATGCCGACAACATTTTTAGGATAGATTCGTATGAATAGAATATGTATTCTTTGGTTTAGATTGGTTTGGTTTATTTTGTTTTACGGCATATCAACCTTAATGGGTTGTTTAATGCCGACAACATTTTTAGGATAGATTGGTATGAATAGAATATGTATTCTTTGGTTTAGATTGGTTTGGTTTATTTTGTTTTACGGCATATCATCCTCAATGGGTTATTTAATGCCGACAACATTTTTAGGATAGATTGGTATGAATAGAATATGTATTCTTTGGTTTAGATTGGTTTGGTTTATTTTGTTTAACGGCATATCAGCCTTAATGGGTTATTTAATGCCGACAAAATTTTCATTGATGGTAATATTTTTTTCACAAAAATTTATTTCTGGTTAGAATTTTCCTTCACTGGTAATATTTTTTTTTCAAAAAATATATTGCTGGTCATATTTGCTTTTCAAAAATGTATTGCTAGTAATAATTTTTTTTACAATGTATTTCTGGTATTAAAGCATATTTTTTACAATTTCATAGTGTTTTGAGCCCAGTTTGGGGAGGGGTTTAACTATTTGCCTATAGCTGGGAACCTAACAAGTGCTACCACCCCGGGTCAAGGTGGGCCTGGGAACAACAGCAATTAAAGAGGTGGTTCCACACTCCTCAAAACCTCCTGATAAGAGGCATTGCTGCTGGCCGTAGTTTATCGTCTTACCAAGGACGCGGAGGTTGTTTATCGTCATCCCCAAGATAGTCGTCCGAAAGTGATCACGTCATAATATTAATAACACCTTTTCAAGTATTGATTTGATTTTATGCTTTATCAACATCTTGTTGGTTATTTAAAGCCGAAATCTATTTCGTATTGTATGAATAATTTTTATTTTTTATTTTCAGAGATTTCTGCATTAGACATTTCTTTTGGACATAGGAATGATTTTACAAGTACATCTCCTACTATTTAACCCATAGCTGAGGAGGTAAAAGATGTATTTACAGTTTTCCCGGGACTATTTATGTGTAGTGTAATTTTAATTCCGTGACGTCATTCATTACGTCATCCGCACATACACCCTTGTGAAAATTAATTAAAAGAAAACGAATAACTCCGTTATTATTTTTTTCTCTCGTATTTTTGCAATGAAGCATGGCACTGTGCACATGGTAGTACTTCGTATATTCATCCCATTATGTCGTTCCTTGCAGATTGACGACATACTACGAGCTCTTTCTATAAAACCAGGTGCTAACTGGAATCAAGTAAATATGGCAGTCAATGAAAAGAGTATAGAATTATCCATTCAGAACGATTTGTTGGGGAGCCTTCGAGGACAACGCCAGACCGCTAGTATGTTGCAGACACAGTAGAGATATACACCTACACCTGAGCATGTACCAAAGGAAAGAGAGTACAAACCCAGTGGGTTAATTTACTAGCTAACAGATGTTCATATTTTTTAAAATTTGGTCCAGTAGAATTCAAGGTCATCAGTAAAAGGATGAGCCTGAAATGCGATTTGCAGGTCGGGGACCCTAAAATCAACCAGGTGCGGAAGTTTAAACATCTAAGAAGTGGTTTGACAGAGGACAGTATGTGTGACATTGAGATCCGTAGACATATTGGGATAGCCAATGACGCATACCAAAAACTGGGCAGAGTCTTACGAGACAGGTGGATCTGTTTCGTAACAAAGAAAAGAGTTAGGTGACATCTGCCCTCCTTTACGGCAGCGAATGTTGGACAGTCTCTTCAAAGATGAAGAAGAAACACGTGGATGCTGACGATGACATGGAACGAGCGTGTGAGCAGCAATGAGGTCTTTAAGATGATGTATACAAGGAGGAGGCTTATAGTTAACATCACGAAGAGCCAGATGAAGTTTCTGGGACATGTAATGAGAAAGGAGGGCCTGGAGAATCTGATACTCACAGGTCGAATAAAGAGAAAGAGAGACAAAGGAAAGCAACGCATGACTTCCCTGGCGGGATTAATCAAGTGGATGACAGAACGTAGTCTGGGGGAGGTGGCAGATGGACGATATTTATTGAGAGCTATAAGGGATAGGTAGAAGTGGAGAGACATGATGGCCTACGTCCTGAAAGGACACATCACATAAAAAGAAAGAAAGATTTATAATGACTTATGTCGCAGTCATTATCAAGAACTGGGTGTTTTACACAGTTTGCTGTTCGTTGTTGCACTGATTAATTCTTTTTTCTTTTGCTCTCTCTCCTAATCTGCCAGCAAATCACACAAGCTTGTTAGGCAGGTTATGCGTCACTTTCCACCATCCCTCTTGTCATTAATATATACTGCGAGTATCATATTTCCAAGCCTTCTTTCCTCATTATGTGTCCTTGAAATTTCAACAGTCTCTTTCTGATTTTAAAATAAGTGTCTTTTTGTTCCTACTTTCCTTAAAACTTTATGGTTACTCCCATGTTTAAGCCATATTCTCAGTATCTTTTCTTTAAAACGACATTTCAATTGCCTCAAGTCTCTTTCATATCTGTGAGGAGATTTCGGTGTTACATTTTCTATCTATTGTTAAAGCATTTTCCCCACCCGATTCTTTAAACTTCCGTGCATTTTAATGGTGAATTCGGCAGTTTGTTATACGCAAATTTGTCTCTTGCTGACATCCATACATTCCGTCTTGTTTGTTTTGTTTGTTTAACCGTATATCAACTCCTCATTTAATGGTGGAATGCATAGCGTCTCGGACTGAGAAAGAGAGGATACGGCATACAGAATAAGACATTTTAACCGATCATTATCTATATGAAGATATAATTTTTACCTTTTTTAAGGAAATATTTAATTTGGACAGGGTCCTACAGGAACAATTCCTACATAATGATAATACATTAGACGGTGGGTAATGGATAGCGGCTCGGATTGAGAAATCGAAGAGCCGAGTTCGAATTCTAGTCGAATCCATTACATTCACTTACATGCTAATACCATTGGGAAAGGTGTGAATCCTCTTCTTTTTTCCTTCCAACTATGGATAAATAGTAGGACAGACTGGGTTCTATAGCCTTGGATGGCAAGTGGTCTACCGCAGAAAGAAATGGCAACCTACTGTGGGAAAAAAAATCAACCCCGTCAGTCAAGTATCGAAAGATACATTATCGTCTAAACGTGTATCACGCATGACACATAACTGATTAATTTAGTGTGACTAACAGAGAAACGGTTTATTCATTTCAACTTTTGACTTTTAAAATGTTTATATGGTCAATGAAGATGGAGAGCCGATTTCGAATTCCAGTCGAATCCAATACATTCACTTACATTCTAATAGCATGACGAAATGTATGAATCCTCTTCTTCTCTCCCCACCAGCTATGGGCAAATAGCAGGACAGACCTGGTTTTATAACCTTGGATGGACCTCAGAAATAAATGGCAACCTACTGAAGGAAGAATACCGTGTTTAATGGATGTCAGTTATCAATTATCTCCTGTTAATTTCCCTCTGAAAGTTATCCACTGTCTTAACCGGGATTTAAACTCACACTCGTTGGGTCAACGCCTTTATCCACTGTGCCACGTGTCCTTGAGGAATTTCTGGGTATTATAAACCTAATGTCTTCAGCAACCATTTTTACCAGTATTTATATTGAAATTTTTTTTGCTGTTATCATTTATCTTTTTACCAGAGCTCATATTTCAACTTTTGTTGTTAATATCGCTTTTCACTACTTATTACGGGTTCTCATATTGTATTCATTTCTTTGCTTGGTCGGCACATGAGATTTTTGTGGCCTAGCATATGTGCTGATTCCTTAAGTTTACGAATTTTCTGTTACAGTTTTTTGTGTATATATATATACGTGACTAGTGAGTTAGTCAAAGTGACTTAATTCCCTTTATAGTCTACCAATAGAAGGTTAACCAATCAGAAGCCGCAGAACATTGTATCCGTCGTGTAGAAAGGCGGACATCTCTGTTTACCCTACCGTAATGACCAGAGCCAACTTGTCTGGCGAACACGATAGAAGAAGAACTACGCTCTGCTACTTAGCTGCGATATCCACTGCGAACCTGCACTACGCTTTCCTACTGTCTCCGAAATATTCACTGCCAACCTCTGGATTCTATACTCGAAGACGACTGTCATGAAAATGTCTAATGGTGTTCTTTGTCTGTGAACTCAACCTGATCCCACAGAGGGCGGTGATCTCCCTTCTCTCTCCATATGTGGTCAGCCACGCTTAATTTTTCCACTTCCCCTTGTGTCACAGCTTTCTGGTGTTCTTGAAGCTTAGGTTAAGTGGGCGGCCTGTCTCTCCTTTATATTTCTTTCCGCAGCTGCACGGGATAGTGTACACACAGTATTTAGTCATGTTCTCCTCTATGGGTGGGGGGGTCTTACTCGGGAGTGATATCTGCGAAGTGTCGTCAAGCTTCGGAAGGCTGTTTTGATGTTATATGGACCGCAGATCCTTTACATTTTCTCTAATGCCATTTCCTCAAAGTATTAAATGTATATATTCGCCATTGTTGGTGATAATGGCGAGCCCATTGCTAAGCCCTCACCACGTCCTTCTACTTCCACTGTTTCTGTGCGTCATGTTCGTTCAGGACGTTGGCCATCATGTTTCTCCATAACTCCCTGTCATGTGTAGCTCTCAGTAAATTTTGTCTTTTGGCACTTTCTCCTTACCTGCTTCTCTACTATCGCAAATACATAAATTCGTTAAACAGGTTATATGATTCTTTATTCTGTTCCTTTTGCTTTCAAGAAGCCGTGCGGCTGTTTTTATATCTTTCGTTTTATAAATTTACGCTTAAAAAAAAACAATTTTAAGAAACGGCTGAAATACAATCTTACATCAAAGACAAAAATGTATATTTGATTATGAGTAAATGTAAAAAAAATACCTCTTTAAACCAAGGGTGGGCAAACTACGGCCCCCGAGTCACATGCGGCCCGCCAAATGTCAGTAAATTTGAAAGAGTAAGTTACCAAGCAATATCATATAATTGTTACAAGCAATTTGACGCCTAATTTTAGAAAACTGGTAAATGACTTCAGTCAGATTATTCTCAGTTAGTTATTAAGAACCTTCTATTGCTGAATTACATTGTTTTTCAAATCTACAAATCAACCATTCGCCCTTGCATGGAGTATTGCTGCCATATATGGTCTGGAGCCCCTACTGTCTGCCTCGGGGTTCTTGATAAGATCCAGACGGATATGCAATATAATTTGTCCCGATCTGGCGTCTCGTCTGCAGTCGCTCTCTCACAGACGCGCCGTCGTCTCTCTCTGTCTTTTTTTTACAAATATTTCCATGGTAATTGCTCCGAGGAGCTGCATTCGTTGGTTCCCAGACTTCGCGAATTCAAGCGTCCTACGAGGCTGGCATCCCGCTCTCATCCTTGAAACTGTTAAATGTAGCCGCCTCTTCTACTCCAATAGCTTCATATCTCGCAGCTCTCGCCTGTGGAACTCCCTTTCCTATTCCTGTTTCCCTGATAGCTATTCGCCAACTATTCAAATGTAATGTCAATCGACATCTCCAGTTGCCTTGATCTATCCACTATCCTTCTTCTCATCCTTTCCTCTATCATTCCTACCTGCTCTCGCTCCAAATCCTCTGTAACCCATTGCGTACTAGTGGCTTCCCGCCTTGCTAGGGGTGAAATGCTTAAAAAAGGAAAAAGAAAAAAAAGTAAATCTGTGTTATGTGAAGTTACTATTTTAACAATTCAATTTTTTTTTCTTTAAACGGAATTACTTTGTTTTCAAACAAATCTGCTTCATGTGAAGTTTCTACTTTAAAATCTAAATTAATTTATTTCTTTAAATTTAGTTATTTTATATGTGTTTTATTTGAAGTTTTTACTTTAAAATATGAGTAAGATTTGTTTTATATTTCTTTACGCAGAGGCAATTTGTTTTTCAAATAAATATGTTTTCTACTTTGTAATATTAATTAATAAAAACAATTTTTCTTAAAACAAATTTATTTTGTCTTTCAAATGTGTTTCATGTAAATCTTTAACTTCAAAATATTTATTAATCTTTTTTTCTTTTAAGAACTTTTAAGTTACTTTGTCTTTCAAATAAATGGGTTTCATTTGAATCATCTACAATGCTTTAAAATATTAATTGATAAAAATTAATTGCATTTTTTCTTTAAAGGCCTTTTTTGTCTATTTTAAGTACTAATTAGTTTGGGTTATTATACTCTACGGCCTTGTAAAATTGTGAATTTGTAATACCTTGATGTATCCACTATCCTTCTCCTCATCCTTTCTTCTATCACTCCTATCTGCTCTCGCTCCAAATCTGCTGCAACCCCCTGCATCCTAGTGGCTTCACCCCTTGCTCGGGGCGTAATGCTTAAAAAAAAATGGCCCTGATCTGGCATTTCGTCTACAGTCGCGCCGTCCCCTCTCTCTGTCTTTTCTACAAATACTTTCATGGTAATTGCTCCACTGAGCTGCTTTCACTGGTTCCCAGACTCCATGAATTCAAACGCCCTACGAGGCTGGCATCCCGCTCTCACCCTTACACTGTAGAAACTTTTAAATGTAGCCGTCTCTTCTACTCCAGTAGCTTCATACCTCGCACCTCTCACCTGTGGAACACCCTTCCCAATTACTGTTTCCCTGAGAGAAACTATTCAAATGTAATGTCAATCGACATCTCCAGTTACCTTGATCTATCCACTATCCCTCTCTTCATCCTTTCTTCTATCACTCCTATCTGCTCTCGCTCCAAATCCTCTGTAACCCCTAGGGGTGAAATGCTTAAAGAAAAAAAAAAGAAAAGTAAATTTGTCTCATGTGAAGTTACTACTTCAAAAATTCAATATGTTTTTTCTTTAAACGGAATTACTTTGTTTTCAAACAAATCTGCTTCATGTGAAGTTTCTACTTTAAAATCTAAATTAATCTACGACCTTATAATATTGGGAATTTTTTAATATACCCTGGTACTGAAAAGTTTGCCTATCCCTGCCCTAAACCATCCACATCGCTTGGGAGATTGGCGGGCTGATGACCCTCGTCTCCATACGAAACATGAGAGATAAAACAGAAGACTTCATTTTTCTTCTTGACCTCGATTTAGGACAATGCCACTGTTGCATTTGTGGCATGTCGGTCCCTAGATGCAAAGATCAGGGCTGATGGAACAAAGGAAGGTAGCGCACCAAAAACATGTCATGGAAATAGCGATTGTATAGCGAGAGGCTTGGAACGTTTCATATCTGGGGAAAGTGGTTGTAGGGTGGAAAATGATTCATCATCCACAATTTCGCGACGGCACTTTTGAACACTGTCAGAATAGGAAAATGAGAGCTGGGTAACTAGAGCTCAGATATGGCAATAATGCTCCTGTTTGAGTTGAGAGTATCTCAGGGGCAGACAGATACATACTAGCGAGGGTACAATGAACCGATCGTTTTTCCAAAATCTTTATCAAACGATCACGTATATGAGTTCCACTTGCGGAATAGGAAGGGCATAGCAGGCCAAGAAAGATAGCTCATCCGAACACTTGCCATGGATATAGCGAAAAAGAAGCGGAGAGACCTACTGTGCAACACCGCCTCTTTCTTTTCTTCTTCTTCTTCTTCTTCTTCTTCTTCTTCTTCTTCTTCTTCTTCTTCTTTATTTCGTCTTGTCCTCCATCAAGATCTGGTCTGATTATGGGTCTCTACAACTTCCTGATTTTTCTAGCTCTTAGGATCGTTTGTCTTTGTGCGATCTCTCCTAATCCCTGTTCTGACACCGATTTACAGAAGTTCATTCGCTGTGTTATTTACTACTTTCCTTTGTCCTGCTTCCCTTTTACATGACTTGTGAGTCTCATATTTTATAAGCCTTCTTTCTTTATTGTGCACGCTAGAAAATTCTGCTCTCACTTTCTGAGTTAAAGTATAAAAACTCCATTATGCTTACATGTTCCCTAGAACTTCCTCTTTGCTTACAATGTCAGTGCACTTTATTCTCACCATCCTTCTGTAGAACCACATTTCTGTTGACTGATGTCGCTTCTTCATCTGTGAGGAGATTATCCAGACTTCACTACCATACAGACGGATCGATATTACATAACAGTTCAGATAACTCTTTTCTTTGTTTCGAAGGATAATTTCGTGTTTCGTAGTAGTTTGCTTAGCTTCTGGAAGGCATAGTTACAAGAAATAGAACACAAAGTAAACCTTTCCAAAACAAGGACTATAATCTGGAATTGGAATGAAAGACGTGATGACAAAAAAGGTTATGATTATTCTTTCAGAAAAACCGGAGAAAAATAAATGAAATAACAGAAAGTAAATAAAATAAAATGAAATATGTATTTAAAATCAAAACAAAAGTTATTTTCAAGAGGATGATCGATAAGAACCAATCAGTCAAGAATCAATCAATCACTTATGTGCCATGCGTGGTACTCGCTTAGGCGATCATGTATCTTTCGATACATGACTGAAGAGGCAGATTGTTTCTCCGCGGTAGGTTGCCATTTCTTTCTGCGGTAGACCAGTTGCCATCCAAGGCTATAGTACCCGGTCTGTACTGCCATTATGGGGAAAAGAAGAGGAATCTTACCTTCCACGCTAGTGAATTTCACTCAGTTACTCGCTTAGGCGATCATGTATCTTTCGATACACGACTGCAGTACGTTGCCATTTCTTTCTGCAGGTAGACCATCGAAGGCTATAGAACCTGGTCTGCCCTGATACTCACCCGAAGGCGAAGGGAGAAGACGAGGATTCATACTTTTCCCAATGGTATTAGCACGTAAGGGATTTCACTGGAAATCGATCTCGGTTCTCTGATTCATCGATCCGAGCCGCTATCCATTACTCCACCGTGCCTCTAGAAATCAAGAATCGTTTAATCTTAACATCTAATAAAGAGCCCTGAACTTGTCTCTTTTGACCCCCCACTCCCAATTAAAAAACGGCGGAACGTGGGCGGGGGCCTAAGCAAGGAGGTTGATTGGTTTATTTTGTTTAGCGACATATTAACCTTTATGGGTTATTTAATGCCGAAATCTAAATATTTTGAACACAATTTTATGGCTTCAACTTACTATAAATAACTATTGTTGGTTGGTTGATTTTGTTTAGCGGCATATCAACTTCTATGGGTTATTTAATGTCGAACGCTAAATATTTTAAACATAGTTTTATGATAAGATATATTATTGGCCATTTTGCTATAAAATGTATTGTTGCTAATTCTACATTAAAATGTATTGTTGGTAATTTTACTATAAGTACGAATTGTTGACAATTTTTTTTTATATAAAACTATATTACTGGTATTTTTTACTATAAAAAAAGTATTTTTATACTTTCTTGGAGATTTGGGGTTCACTTTTTCTCATAGCTAGGGGCCTAACGGGTGCTACCACCCCAGATCAGGGTGGACCTGGGAATAACAGGAATTAAAAGGTGGCCCCACTCTCGCCAAAATCTCCAATCTCCTGATCCGAAGCCTTGCTCTTAGCAAAGGGAAAAAACTGCTAAGAGACACACGAGGTAGGAATGTCATAATCATGTGTGTCCTGAAGGGACACAGCATATAGAAATAAAGGCTTACGGCCACATTACGTCGAAATACGGGTTCCCGTACGATCATCGAAGCTAAGCAACGTCGTGCCTAGTCATTACCTCGATGGGTGACAGCTTGAGAATATCATGTGTAAACTTAAATTTGAGGGTGGTATATTGGATAATGACTCGGAATTGTTAATCGGAGATCTGTGTTACTGGGATGGGTTCGTTATATTCACTTACCCCAGCTATGGGTTAATTAGTAATACTTGCAATACTAAACCTTTATATCTCCCCTTCCTTCCCCCCGAAAATTCTTACAATTTAAAAATATTTTCTACATCTAAATAACCTGCAAAGCGATGGTAAGCCGTAAAAAGGAATCAGTTAAAAATAGAAGTGTAACAGGGGATTAATCCCCTAATTTTAAATTCTGATTTACGCCACAAACCCAAAATTTTAATATCTGATTTACTCACCACACACAAATTTTAACATCTGATTTATTCCCCACCCCACATTTTAACATTTGACATAGCACCCTCCCCAGAAATTTTAATATCAAATTTACTCCTCACCCTAAAATTCTAACATTTGATTTATTCCCCAAAGCGAAATTGTAACATTTGATATATTCCCACCCTAATTTTAATATTTGATATAGCACCCTACCCGCAAATTTTAATATCTGATTTATTCCCCACCCAAGATTTTAATATTGGATATAGCACCTTCCCCGCAAATGTTAACATCTGATTTATTTCCCACTCAAAATTTTAATATTTGATATAGCACCCTCCCCGCAAATTTTAACATCTGATTTATTCCCCACTCAAAATTTTAATATTTGATATAGCACCCTCCCCGCAAATTTTAACATATGATTTATTCCCCACCCAAGATTTTAATATTTGATATAGCACCCTCCCCGCAAATTTTTACATCTGATTTATTCCCCACTCAAAATTTTAATATTTGATATAGCACCCTCCCCGCAAATTTTAACATCTGATTTATTCCCCACTCAAAATTTTAATATATGATATAGCACCCTCCCCGCAAATTTTAACATCTGATTTATTCCCCACCCAAGATTTTAATATTTGATATAGCACCCTCCCCGCAAATTTTAACATCTGATTTATTCCCCACCCAATATTTTAATATTTGATGTAGCACCCTACCCGCAAATGTTAACGTCTGATTTATCCCCCAACCCGAAATTGTCACATCTGATTTATTCGCCACTCCACATTTTAACATCTGATTTAGGACCCTCCCCCTAAATTTTAACATCTGATTTATTCGCCACCCCGCATTTTAACATCTGATTTAGGACCCTCCCCGTAAATTTTAACATCTGATTTACTCGCCACCCCGCATTTTACCATCTGATTTAGGACCCTCCCCATAAATTTTAACATCTGATTTATTCGCCACCCCGCATTTTAACATCTGATTTAGGAACCTCCCCATAAATTTTAACATCTGATTTATTCTCCACTCAAGATTTTAATATTTAATATAGCACCCTCCCCTCAAATTTTAACATCTGATTTATTCCCTACCCAATATTTTAATATTTGATATAGCACACTCCCCACAAATGTTTACATCTGATTTATTCCCCACCCAATATTTTAATATTTGATATAGCACCCTCCCCGCAAATTTTAACATCTGATTAATTCCCCACCCAATATTTTAATATTTGATATAGCATCCTCCCCGCAAATTTTAACATCTGATTAATTCCCCACCCAAGATTTTAATATTTGATATAGCACACTCCCCACAAATGTTTACATCTGATTTATTCCCCACCCAATATTTTAATATTTGATATAGCACACTACCCGTAAATTTTAACATCTGATTTATTCCCACCCAAGATTTTCATATTTGATATAGCACCCTCCCCGCAAATTTTAACATCTGATTTATTCCCCACCTAAGATTTTAATATTTGATATAGCACACTACCCGTAAATTTTAACATCTGATTTATTCCCCACCAAATATTTTAATATTTGATATAGCACCCTCCCCGCAAATTTTAACATCTGATTAATTCCCCACCCAAGATTTTAATATTTGATATAGCACCCTCCCCGCAAATTTTTACATCTGATTTATTCCCCACCCAAGATTTTAATATTTGATGTAGCACCCTCCCCGCAAATTTTAACATCTGATTTATTCCCCACCCAAGATTTTAATATTTGATATAGCACCCTCCCCGCAAATTTTAACATCTGATTTATTCCCTACCCAATATTTTAATATTTGATATAGCACCCTCCCCGCAAATTTTAACATATGATTTATTCCCCACCCAAGATTTTAATATTTGATATAGCACCCTCTCCGCAAATTTTAACGTCTGAACCCGAAATTGTCACATCTGATTTATTCGCCACTCCACATTTTAACATCTGATTTAGGAGCCTCCCCGTAAATTTTAACATCTGATTTATTCCCTACTCAAGATTTTAACATCTGGTTTAGCACCCCGCAAGATTTTATTTTCTATCGTCCTACTTATAAATTATTGTTTAAGCTATAAATAAATAACTGAGTAGAGACTTCGATACTCACGGAAGGCTCCATATTGTAAGCCTTGTGTCACATTTAATCTTTGCTTAGTAAGCCGTTATAAATAAATTTTCAAAGGGTACAAAAAGGAATTATAATTTTGTTTGTTTGCAAATTTTTGATAACAAGCAGTATTTCATTTTGAATTTTTAAAACCCTTTTAATTTTATAATTGTGACATATTTGAGGGACTCTAATGAACTTCCCATTTTGCAATTAGTACGGCATTACGCGGCACACTGTAGTCAGCCAAATACTGGACCTTGATGCAGTGTGCAAAAAGAGCAGTAGTAGTAGTTAAGGTTGAAGTAGAAGTAGTTGCAGTTGATGCAGTTGACATTTCAGCAGTGGAAGATTACGCACATGAAAGAAAGATGCGTTCAAAGAACCCCCACCCAACCTATTCTTTTTATATTTTTAACTGTGTGACTCCGGTTTCTATGGCAACTGTCACTTGATGCACGAATTGACCGACTAGGTATCAGCGTTCTTTTCTTACTCCTCCTTCCACATAGCAATACAAACGCATCTTCTGACTGCTCTTCGGCATCATCTTCGTCTCGCATTTTCTCGTTCTCGGCGTGCGAGAAAACAGCTAAAGTTCGCATTGTTGTATCAGTACATGAATCGGGACTGAGGGATTTGGAGAAGCGGTGCGGAGATAGGGAAGGGAGGAGAGAAGATGGGTGCCGGCGGAGAGAAGCATGTGTGAAGTAGGGTTGAAAAAGCAATGAACGGAAGCTGTTTTTTTTTTTTTTTGTACCGTAGGGAGGAATGGAAAGAATTGAAATGGAAGGGACTTGCTTTTAAGATGTGAAAAGAGGGAAAAAAGGTTGAGTTATGAAGAAGTCAGGCCAAGTTCAATGGGGAGCAGCAAAAATAAAAAAAAGGGTTTACTTCTCTTTTTTTTTTTTGGTTTATTTTTTTTTCAATCTTTGTTTTTATTTTTCTCGTTTTCTTTCTCTCTTTCTAAAACATTTCTCCCTTCTTCTCACTCCTTTTCTTAGAGATTTTTCTACACTTTTCTCTCTCACTTTCCGTTACAATGTCCCTATAATGTTTTCTCTTTAGGCGATTATACCCTTGCTTATTAATCCCCCCTCTCTCTTTCCTCTATCTCTCCCTCTCTCTTATCACCACTGTCACTTTTATCCTCACACTATTCCTTCCTTTTTAGATCCCGCGTGTCAAGAAGACTGTTTTCTCCCCCTCTGTCTCATCTCTCCCCCTCCCATTTAATAATTTATCCTCTGTCTCATGTTGACTATAAAGGTTCATCATTTTATCTTTCCTTCTCATTCTTTGGTAATTTTTCTTCATCTTTCTCGCAATTTCACTTTGCCTGACTCTTCATACTTCCGCTTTCTTCCGTTTTTTGCTCGAAGTTCCATCTTGCACATTTACAAATCTACCCTTCGTCCGTGCATTGAATACTGTTGCCATATTTCGTCTACTGTTTCTGCTATTCATCTTGAGCTTCCATCTTGCAAATTTTCAAATCTACCCTTCGTCCGTGCATTGAATACTGTTGCCAAATTTGGTCTGGTGTTGCTTCTATTCATCTGGAGGTACCATCTTGCAAATTTACAAATCTACCATTCGCCCGTACATGGAAAACTGTTGCCATATCCGATTTTGTGTCCTTGCTATTTATCTTGAGCTTCCATCTTGCACATTTACAAATCTTACTTTTTTTCTTTTTTATCTTTTTGCCCCTTCATTTATTCCTCTCTTTCTCTATTTCTCTCCTCATCTTTTCCTTTTTTTCTGTTTCTCTTTACTTTACCCCTATTAATTTATCCTATCTTTCTCTTTTCGTCGTTTTCTCTTATTGTTTTTTTTTTGTTTTGTTTTGTTTTTTCTTTGTTTTTTTACAATGGTGGCTTATCAAAAATATAAATGCATTACAAACGTTATCTTCCGGGCATGGGATCAACAAGAAACCTTTAAACGAAATGGAAAGAAAAAGAAGAGAATCCATAGTTTTTAAAATAATGCAGAAAGAGTACTTGGGGAATTTGACACTCACAAGACTTGTGAAACAAGGGTGGCACACTGAAAGTATAAATGACCTATTAACGGATCTTGCTGGAAGTGGGTGGATAATAAATAGATAAATATCTTTTTTTACAGGGTGTTAAATCTGTACAAAACACTGGAGCCACTCGAGGTAGATGGTTATAGATTAAGAGATACAGCCTTTGCGTATTTGTGCGTGAGATAATGCTTAACCTTGATATGAACATGTTAAAATTGTAGTAATCGGAGAAGCTGCCTCTTGAGAGTTGATTCCATCAGGCAGCGGTTTGTGCGAAGAATCTGCTCTAGTGGAATATAAAAACGGAATATGTTTTTTTTTATTGGAATATGAATCTTTAGTGATGTATGCTGCTATAATGGTTAAATCCAACATTACAACTGAAGTTATTCAATAAATGGATGCAAAATTGCGTGCAATTAAAAAAAATAAATAATAATTTTTTATGACAATTAAAAAATAATGTTTGTGTTTCCGGAGAGGGAGAGTATCTCAAATGGATGTACAGTGGCATTCCTTTGGTAATCGTACAGGAACCCCAAATCTCATCTGTGGCTCCAAATAGCTGTTTGCATGGAACAGCGATCACATCCACTTCGACTATCAGATGAGAGTAGTCGATGGTCCCAAACCCTCGATAATTTCATGTCTGTCAGCCGTATCGCATATGAAGATGGATTCGCGGCAAAGTGCGGTCCAGGATATCTACATATCGAACGGCAATGAAGACGGTGTTGCCGACCGATATCGTGTGAATCAGAGCATGGATATGATCAGTAGAAGTCTTAGCCTCGAGGTCTCAGTGTAGCGACAAATCTAGACTCTCTCGGCCGACAGAGTGGAATTCACCCAGTGAAACGATTTTAATCCAGTCTAAATACTTCCCGCCACATGAAGAAGCCAGGCAATTTTTAATGGGGAAGAACAATGGAAAAGGGTTTACTTTTTTTTTTCTCTCTTTTTTTGTTTCTTTTTTCCACTCTTTTTTACTTTTCTCGTTTTCTTTCTCTCTTTCTACAGTATTTCTCTCTTCTTCTCATTCTTTTTCTTAGAGATTTTTCTACACTTTTCTCTTCTCTTCCGCTTTCCCCATAATTTTTTTATTTAGGCGATAGTTTTGAAAATTCCTCAGGATTTACTGAACTGCAAAATAATATTTTTTTACGACCCGAATAGCAACCATGATTATTTAATCTTAGCACTATAGTGGTCAGGATTATTAAAACAAAAATTATTTCCTTTATATTTCACCAGGGGAATACGGAGGTGAATGTGGTTCGCTACAATATGCGTGGCATGGGGGTTATTAAAAGTAAAGTGTAGTTCATTTGAACACTCTCCATGGAAATAGCGGTAGAGGAGAGTAAGGCTTGCCACTTCTCGTCTGTAAGAAAGGCGTTCCAGAGTTCGTCGCCTACAAGGACTCAGAGATGATTTTAAACTCAGGCAAGAGTCGAAACTGTATACTGAGCAGCTCCCGATCATATTTGTATTCATTTTCGCCATGATATATATATATATATATATATATATATATATATATATATATATATATATATATATATATATATGTCATTGAATACAGATGAGGTACTTTGATTTAGTTTTTTTGCTAGCAGCATGGCCCGGCGTTGCCCGTGCTTGATTCCAAAATCGTACGACTCATACAGCAATCGCTATCACTTGACAAAATATTTTTGCCCTTCCTTGCCTTTAAAGGAGTGCCCTTTGCCGTGCTGATATTTCTACATGCCTTACATCTTGCCTATCTCACACTGCGAATTTTTTCTAAGCTCTATACTAAACATTAAATCTGTTACGAAAAAAGAACTAAACAAAATGAACACAAAACGATCAGCTTTAAAAAAGGACTCGAAACTGGAAAAACCGAATGAAAAAAGAATGTTAACAACAAATACTTTTTCACACCTATCCCAGTTCTGTGGAATCAGAATCAACGTTGAGTTTAAGTAAGCGAATCAGCCAAGTAGAGTAAAGTGCCATGCAGAATTAATTTTTTTCCACTTGTGACGAATGCAGCTATCGATCTTTTTTGCATGCTAGCATGCTAGTTAACATTCGTGTCAGTCAGCTGTTAGCTCTCACGCTGGCCAATAGAATCTTCCTGCCTATTCATGGTAGCCAGCTATAGGCTCTCACTCTGGCCAGTAGAAAATGGCCTCAAAATACATGAAAACTGCCGTAGAATCATGAAAAATCGATTATTTCCACTATCAATGGGAGTTGAGAATGCAAAGTCGGTCTTGGCCTTCCCGCTAACTTGGATCATGTGCATGTAAATTTTGGTGCAAATCCGTGGAAAATTGCGGCCGTGCATTAGTTACACACACATACACACACATTCTGCCTTTTATAGATAGAGATATAATTTCTCATGTGATCTAATAATTTGTTTCTTTTCAGATGATAAATTATATAAAAGCTGTCCAATTTTTCCTTTTTATCCGGGCACCTTCGGCTATCTATTTTCATTGTTGATATATATATATATATATATATATATATATATATATATATATATATATATTAGTTACAGTAAATATTTCTTTACAGTGGTGTTTACCCGGTACAAGTCTCTGGGGTCACTTGAAGTAGACGGTTACAGAGTAAGAGGCACTGCTAATGGGGAGATGTAAAGAAGATAACGGTTAACCCTAGATTTTAACAGGTTGAGATTGCCGTGATAGAAAAATCAGTCACTTGGGGATCGGTTCAAGGAGGCAGCGGTTCCTTGGAAGAATCTGATTGAGCGAAATTTACATGTCACGAGGGGAATATGAAGGGAATGGGAGTGCTTCGCTACAATATGCGTTGCATGGAGGATCTTAACCGTGATGGTTAGGACTGATGGAAATAAGAAGTGTAATTTATCTGAACAATCTCCATGGCAACAGCGATAGTGGAGTGAAAGTCTTGCTAAACGATAAATTCCGTGACAAACATTTATAAATATATGTAAAAAAAATCACATTATCATTAGACGAGGTTTTCTTATAAATAACAAACGATTTTACCCGCTAAAATTTTTCAGTTCGATATTTTTTCTCTTTTTGAAAGCACACGCGGTATGAATCTGTTAGATAGCTATGAGCAATTAATTTTTCACCCTCACTGACAATTAGTCGGTACAATTCCCCTACAAAAGCTAATTAAAGCCGTTCATAAAACCAATACGTGTTGTATTATTGAACACACTACAGGAGAAAAGAAAAGAGGAAAAGAAAAGATTCTAGTGAAAAAAAAAAAATGACGGATAATGTTTGTCTCAAGAAAACCGGGAAAATCATTGTCTCGACTGAAATGACTTCGTCCGCTACGGAACGACAGTGACCGCCAAAAATACTTTCAAGCAACACACCCAACCACATGTGAGAGTCTGAATTTGGAGCATATACCTTGAAATGAGAGTGCAGCTGGTGACACTTTCTGCAATCTCTTTACTGACAATAAATGTCACCCATACAGATGTGGCACCATTTAACGAGGCAGAAAAAGAAAAGAAAGAAAAGAAGAAAAGGAGAGGCTAAGGACCGAATCGTAGATAATAAGCAGAATACACACACGGCTAAGAGGCAATGGATAAAGGGATGTTTTGATAAGTAAAAAAGTGGCGAAAGAGTGTCATTACAATGACAGGGAAATTCTGAGTAAAAAGAAAGGGAAAGAAAGAAAGAATCAGATATGTTTTGGCAACGGCTGTGTTATCTAAGGATATGAAAACAAACTATTGGTACGGGAAGGCATCTTATTATCAGACCGACTGGCCAAAGAAAAATTCAAATGAAAATGTTATTTCGATAAGTGACGAAAAACAGGCAACTAAAGGGACTTTGGATAGACAGGAAAAATTAATTGTATCAAAGCACAACTGTCCACTGACCGAATTCCTTCAACGGAACATTCTTGGCCTGCGATAATGAAATTATGTTATCAGAAATATGTACCGAAGGGGAATGAATGGGAATTTAGAAATGTCTTTTCGGGGCGACGTTGGCCGTGTTATAAGAAGACCACCCATTCGGATAATTAGCGATAAAATACCTGAGGAAAACCACGTGTAGAACAAGAGTTATGACCGCCATTGTTCATATTGTCCCGTTTGCGGCTAGAGAAATGATAACGGCGATTAAGAGGAAGAAAAGGAAAAGAAGGGATAATTTCTTTTAGTTAAGCAAGATATTTTTTTCCCTGAAACAAAGCCGCGGATTCGTCCACGCCCGACTAAGACATCATTGGTCAAGTGGTGATCACGTGACGCACGAAGGAGGCTGTCGCCGCCTATCCAGAGTGTAGGTATGAGAAGCTGCTACGAAGAAGTGGGGAGGGAAGTTCACGCCCTCTGAAGTATGGTGAGAAGGTGGGAGTAAGGAAAGGTTCCAAAAATCGAAAAGAGTGGAAAATCCCTAACCAGAAATAAAAGAGGTGGATATGTATTTAGAATTATCGAGGAACCCCGACGCCGACAGACCCACCCAGGTTTTGGTCGGCGTCCATATAAGCGAAGCCCCAACGAGCAGAAATCAGTTCGAGTTCCAGTGAGTTCAGTTCCAGAAAAGTTTGAGTTGAGTCTCCAGTTGAAGCCGCCTCGCAGATAGCTGACCAAGATTCACGCAAATTCCGGACTCCTCTTCAACCCAAGAACAATTATTTTGAAGAGCGACTTAGATCCAGACCACCAAAATAAGTTTTTTTTTTCGACTTTCGTCCGAAGACACACCGAAACACCACTTTCTTAGAGAGCAAACAACTTGAAGCGTTAAAAATTGCCTAACGGAAAACGACGTGTCACAATCCATAGAACAGGTCAGGAGATAGATGCAGTCCTATGTATCGAACAACTAGACATAAAGTTTGTTACCTTTTTCTTTGATACTTTGAACTTTTGAGTTTTCATTTTATTTTCTTTTATGCATATTTTGTGGTATCACCCCGTTGAACTCGGTTTGCATTACGGCCCCAACCACTGTTTGATCTCGTCTGCCTAAGATCAATTCACAACGTGGGTAGGCAGACTGGGGATCAATGCAGTTACCTTGGTAACCAGGCGTTGGAAGCGAGTTGGGAACGACGAGGCTGATATCAAATCTAACCAGATTCCACCCGAATCACCAAAAGGTTAGAACGTCACATTTGGGTGCCGCGACCGATACCAAGCCAGTTGGTCGTCACAGGACGAGACAACACGACTGACGCGACAGGCGGACGTCACGTTTGGAGCAGCGACACCCGAACGGAGCAGCGAGGAGCGAACAGCTGGCGCCGCGGCGAGGACGTCACAATTGGTGCTGTTTAGGGACGTCACAGTTGGTGCCGTGGTAGACCAGAATAGAACGTCACAGTTGGCGCTGCAACCAGGGGACGACGTCACACAGATATTTCTTCTGTTCTTCAGAGAACCAGATCTTGTGTCCATGCTCTGTTGATAATCTCATCTGACTTTAGACAGCCGAATGATATCCCAGCGATAGCGTCTCAGTTCCTGACTGAATTTTGCCGATGGTTGTGTCCGTCGTCGGTTGCTTGATGCCGTTTATTGCACAAGATGTCCAATTATCACGCCTATCTTGGAGTGAGTCGATGGGACGAGCGGCCGTTTTTGATCCGGGCTTCGATCGATGCGTGTTGTGTTGATTCTGATCTAATAGAAAATGACTGCAGAATACTTCCCCTTCTTCATAATTATAGAAATATACTACAGATGCATGCCGGGATTTCTTCCTAGCCAATAAGATTAGGCCACTTCCCAGTCTCATCAATTTCTGTCCTTTCTTGTCGTGAATCCAGAACATTGCGAAAACATGTCTGTGCCCCCTTTTGTGTATTTAAGACCATTCTTAATTTGTGAACGTTTTGCCTTATTACTGTTGTTTCGCCTTATTACTGTTGTTTCGCCTTATTACTGTTCTTTTGCCTTATTACTGTTGTTTCGCCTTGCTTATATTTTTTGCCTGCTTTATATTATTTTTTCCCTTTTCTTTTTTTTCTTCTTTTTATTGTTTATTGCAAATTTTGTCAATTCTGTTTGTCGGGCATTTCTGTCAATTACATTTAACCATAGCCAATTACTCAAAATATCGCTTTACTTTTTCTCCTTCACGATCATTTCAATGGGTTTCTTTTTTGTACGGCGACAATCATGGCCCTCCACAGCATCTTATCCTTTGTAGTTTTTAGCAATTTGTTAATATTCTTCCCTGAACTGCCAGCCATATACACAATCGCAATAAGTAGATTCCTCGTAGTTTATCTCGCACTTGTCTTTAGTATGTCATATTCACTAAGCCTCTTTCCTCATTGGGGATTCCAGTTATGTGAACTGCTTCCTTCTGATTTTAGTTGAAGTTTTCTTTTATATTCTATGTCTCTTAAAACTTCCTCGTTACAACGATTAAAACTTTTTTTTAAAATTCTTGTTAAATATATATATATATATATATATATATATATATGAAGAAAAATATACTGAAAAAAAAACAAAAATCTTAATATGCAATTATGCTGTTTTAATGTTAATATAATGTGAACGTCGGAAGTTTCGGTCTATTAGTCCATCTTCAGGACATATTCATAAAACATAATTAACATCAGACTATATTTAATTCAACATGAAAAGACGATGGACATAAGAGTAAGACTAATCAAAAAAGACAACTGAATTTTTTCAAGATCAGCGTTCCGTTTCAATATGATCACGTCGGCGTCACGTGGGCGATGTTGTGAAAACGTATTCCTAAAATAGAGTCTTTTGAATGAAAAATGAAAAGAATTTTATTTTTATACGTTTTCACAACATCGCCTACGTGACGCCGACGTTATCATATTATGCTTTGGCGTTGGAGCCTCTCCTTCGCCGGCTGAAGGACGAGGCCGGCAGTCCGGCCCTACGTGGAATTGCCGTTCCTGGAAGATCTCGAGCCAGGGTTTCCGCGTACACCGATGACGTATCTGCTTTCGTGTCGTCCCGAAACAACATTGAGGCCGTACAGAAGGCGCTTGATCGGTACGAGAATGTGACAGGTGCCAAAATAAACCGCGACAAGTCGTCCGGCTTGCGGTTAGGTGCCTGGAAGAGGGTCGCTCTTCCGGGCCGCTTCGGTTGGACAGACGGTCCTGTCCGCATTCTTGGAGTGTGGTTTGGGCCTGACCTCCAGCTGGAGAAGAATTGGTCTGAAGTAGAGCAAAGGTCGATTCCGACGGTGAGACTTGGAATCAACGGAGGTTGTCCGTAAAGGGCAGGGCGGAGGTGTGTGCTACATACATTTTAACCCTGATTCTTTATCGATTGTCCGTACTTCCTCTCTGTAAGACTCACAAGAAGGCGCTCGAGCGATCGCTATCCTCCATTTTATGGAGGGGACGCGGGAATCGGGTCGACAGACGAGTCTGCACTAAACGTCCGTATCATGGGGGGCTGGGAATGCCGCACCTGCCGAGTCACATCCGTGCCTCTAGGTTGCCTTTCCTACGCCGCGTATTGACTGGAGGAGATCCGATTCTGGAGGGGATTGTTAGGGACGCGTTCCCTGGCCTTACCATCAGTCCCCCCATCTCGCGGGTTGAGCGCGGTCGTAAACCCTGGGATCAATCGGTTTTCCTTCGCGTGTGTCGGTCGGCCTTGAGGGCCGTTCCCCGGTCCAGTGACCTTTCTCGGCCTAGGAAGGTCTTCTATCGTGAATTAGTGGAGAGGCCCGCGAAGGATCCCCTACGAGATATGCTCGGCTTGTCGGAGGAGGAGTATCGCTCCTACTGGTCTTGGGAGCCAGCGGCGGATTACCTCAGTAACCCTGAGTTTTCGCTTAGCTGGCGATTGGCTCGGAATCGGCTGCCTCTCAACGACAAGGCTTTCATATGGGGCTTGGCGGATTTGCCAGACTGTGAACGGTGTGGCCTTGGCTTAGAAGAAACGGCTGCGTACGCCTTCTACCATTGCCCCCAGGTCCGCCCCTTATGGGACCATGTCGGCGAGCTGACGGCTCGTCTCGCTCCCGAACAGCTTGTGTCCATTGATCGCGCATACGCGTGTGACAACGTGTCGCCCCCGTATTCCGGGATGAAATGGATGGTGTTTCTGACGCTGATGGCCACGGCTCGAATGGTGATTTGGACGACGCGAAAGGAGGAAGTCTTGCGAGGCAATCGTCTTTCTCATTCGGATCTAATTCGATTCTTTGAGCATCAGCTCAAGATTAGATCGGATAGAAAACGATTGCATTCGACAGTCTTTAGCGAAAGGTGGGTAAAAGAAGCGAGCTTGCTTCGTGTGAACGGGGCTAGCCTTGATTTTCTCTTCTAGGTCAACCTATTGCACATCGGGGTGGCTTCCTGTGGAACCCTCCCCTTGGTTAGGATAGACAAGCTTCAATGTACCTAATTAATATGAGTAAGTGTTGTTCAAGTCGAGATTCCAACCTCCCCAGTATGTTTTGACCACCTTTTTCATCTCGACTGGGTCAGTTTTATATTTTCCCACAGTTTTTTATTTTTCACCCCCTTTCCCTAATCCCCCTTTCCCCAACACCCCCTTCCCCGACACCCCTTTTCCCCAACACACCTTTCCCCAATCCCTCTTTTCCCAACCCCCCTTTACCCCAATGCCCCTTTCCCCATCACCCCCCTTTTCGCGATCCCCAACACCCCTTTTCCCCAAATCCCCTATCCCCAACACCCCTTTCCACAAATCCCCCCTTTCCCCAATCTTTTCTCATATTTTCATTCCGTGTAGCCATCCTCAGCGTAATAGTGGTATTCCCGCCTTGCTTGCTGTGAAATGATTGAAAAACTACAAAAAATATTTGACCAATACTGCAATAATTTCTCTGGAACATTATCAGGCGGGCATTTGAAGTGATTGAAATTGCATCAATAAATCAACAACCTGTGTTATTATCACAGCCTGAATTATTAGCTACATGTTGATCTGAAACTCTCACTGTATGAGACCCGTTTTATGTAATTCATAGTAACCCTAAAATAAAGTTCATAAAAAACGAAGAAAACTAGGTTGCAAAATAAATCTTTGTTGTCTAAAGGAAGCTGAGAGTACCGCGGGCCAAAAATCTGATCAGCGACAAAGAAAATAGAAACAAAAATACACTTATACTTAACACCAGGAAGAGACAGTTAAAATTCCTCGGTCAAATAATGAGGAAAGAGGACTTGGAAAATTTGACACTCACAGGACGGATTGAAGCCAAGAGTAAAACAACGCATAATCTACATAGCTAGCTTGAGTATATGAATGGCGAAGAAAGGTTTAGGAGAGATAACAAAATGTTAAAATTCATTAAGACGGGATTTACTAAACTATCAAATAAGGGAGAATCATTGGGACAAAATGTCTTTGAGTGGTGGGGGGGGGAAATAGAAAAATTTAAAAAACGAAAAGAACAAAAAAAAAACAAAGGAACATGTAAATGGGTTTCTGCTAGAGCGATACTATACTCACATGGGCCAGCAAATGGTTGTCTGCCTTCTTCCTCATGATGGTGACTGAATGTACGGCTTACCTTGTGTCCAAGCATCGACCAGGTGTGGCGGGGGAATCAACGGCCAATCCTCCGCCCTCACCAAGTACTGGGCTTGGGAGATATGCTTTCAATAAGATTTAGAAACAGGAGATAGAAGCGGCTAAAAACAATTCCAATTTCAGACAATATATCAAGCAAAAAAGATACTGTCGCAACATCGTTAGAATACTGACGAGACACCTCCGCATCTAGTCAAAGACATTTAATTTTCCATTTTTCCCGTTTTTTTTTGTTTTGTTTTTTTTAACTTTCGAACCGGGATTTCTTACTAAACTATGAAATAAGGGAGAATAATTGGGACAAAATGCCTTTGAGTTCTTCTACTCTAATAGCTTCATGTCTCGCACCTCTCACCTGTAGAACTCCCTTCCCTTCTCCTGTTTCCCTGTGAGCTATAATCTCCAGCTATTCAAGTGTAATGTCAATCGACATCTCCAGTTGCCTTGATCTATCCACTACCCTCATCCTTTCTTCTATCACTCCTATCTGACAAAAAGAAAAAGGCAAATGAAAACGAAAAGAAGCAAATAAACAAAATAACACAAAATAAATATGAAAATAATGAATCCATATAAGGTGGGGCAGAAATACCTCCCACATATACCTCCCAGAAATACCTCTGACGTAATGGTATGGCATTGTGCCAATAATGTCTTCATATAACAATGGTATGACATTGTGTCAATAATGTCTTCATATAATAATGTGCATGTCACATAACTGGCTGACAGAAGTCAGTCAGTTATATGCCATGCGTGATACACGCTTAGGCGATCATGTATCTTTCGATACATAACTGACGAGGCAGATTTTTCCCGGAGTACGTTGCGATTTCTTTCCGCAGTAGACCAGTTGCCATCTAAGGCTCTAGAACCCGGTCTGTACTGCTATTTTACCCATAGATCTGAGACAAGAAGAGGCTTCATACCTTTCTCAAAGATATTAGTACGTAAGTGAATGCAATGTATTCGACTGGAATTCGATCTCGGCTCTCTGATTTCTCAATCCGAGCCGCTATCCATTACTCCACCGTCTAATGTTTTATCATTATATAGGAGTTGTTCCTGTAGGGCCCTGTCCAAATTAAATATTTCCTTAAAAAAGGTAAAAATTATATCTTCATATAGATAATGATCGGTTAAAATGTCTTATTCTGCATACTGTATCCTTTCCAGATGTTGCTGATCATTGCTCTCCACAATTTCCTGTACTTTGTAGCTTTTTTTTTAAGCATTCCACCCCAAGCAAGGCGGGAAGCCACTAGGACGCAAGGGGTTACAGAAAAGTTTTTTGTTTTTTTTCTTTTTTTTAATCTTTTCTTTTCGTCTCACTTTTTTAAAATTTATTTTTCTTTCTTTCTTCATTTTTTGTTCTTTTTTCTTTTCTCGTTTTCTTCGTTCTTTATTTCTTTCTCTCGTTTGCTCTTCTTTTCTCTTTTCTTTTCCGTTCTTTCTTTCTTTCTTTCTTTCTTTCTTTCTTTCTTTGTCTTGCATGTATGGGGCTGAGACAAAAAATATCCGCATGTCCACCATAACGTATCTGTCTTATGAATGTAGATAACTTTTGACTTTCTCTTACATGTTTTTTTTTCTTCTTTCATTCTTTACTTTTTTCTTACACCCTCGTTTGCCCTTCGTTTTTTTTTCATTTTTCATTCTTTTCGTTTCTTTTTTATTCATTAGTTTATTTTGATGTTTCTTTCATAAATTCTGTTTTTCATTCTATCCGTTTTTTTTTTCTAGATTTATTTTCATCGTTTTTTTTTCTTTCTTTCGTTCGTTCCTTCATTTTTTTTCTTTTGATTTGGTTTTCTTATTTATCTTTCTTCCCTTTTTTCTTTCAGTCTCTTTCATTCCCTTTTGACTTCTCTCTTTCAATATTTGCTCTGTTTCTCTCTTTCTTTATTTCATTCCCGTTTGCCTGAGATTTTCATTCTATTTTTTTCTTGATTTTTTTCCTCGATTCTCTCTGCTCAATTTCGATAACTTTGATAAGATTTTTTCATTCTTTCCTTTTAGACATTGTGCTCGACGCCATATTGAATGACACGAAAAACTGACACGCGTATAGACATATACATTCGTGTAATTTTTATGACATTTTTCCTTTCTTACTTTTTAAAAGATCGGCCTTTCCTTTTAACTGTTTTTACTCCATGTTGATGTTACTGTCTCAGGGACACCTCAGGTTGACATCAGTCCTGATGAGGAGCAGATTTTCCTACGCCTATCTATTAAATAAAAGATGCGTGTTTGCTGAGAAAATTAGCATTCAAAATACAGGGTTTGAGCGAGTTAAGATACTGATCTCAACCAATAGGACCAGTTGATAGGTATCTTTCCCTGCCAGAAAACGTTATATTTTTTCTTCGTTTAATTTAGTATCGTTTTCTTTCCTTCTTTACTGTTTTTCTTCTTTCTTTCCTTTTCTTACTTTTTGATTGCTTTTTCTTTCCTTCTTGTTTATTTTCCTTTTTCTTTTTTCTTCTTTATTTTCTCCTTTCTATCAGTTATTTTTTTTTATTTCCTTCTTCCGAATGTCTTTTCCTTCCATCTTTATTTTCCATTTCTCTGCTTTATTTTATACTGTTTTGCCAAAAGTCTTTCTCTTTTTTAGCTTCTTTACTTTCTACTTCCTTTCCATTTCTTTACTTCCTACCAAATTTACAATTATTCTTCATTCTTTCTTTTTCTTTGTCTCTTTTCCTTTTTTTCCCGCTTTTTTCATATATTTTACTTTCATTGTTTCTTTTCATTTCGCTCCTTCTTAACTAGCCACCAGGTCATTATTTTCTTTTTCTTTTCTTTCTTTTCCTTTAATTTTCTTTCTTCTTTTTTTACCTTTGTTGGCTCATTTCCTTCCGTCTTTCTTTATTTTTCTTTCCCTTTTTCTTTTCTCTTCCTTTGCTTTCCTCTTGCTTTCCTTTTTTTATTTTTTTATATTATGTTGTCTTTCATTGTTTTTTCTTTCT
Organism: Acanthosepion pharaonis; assembly: GCA_903632075.3. Taxonomy (NCBI): domain Eukaryota; kingdom Metazoa; phylum Mollusca; class Cephalopoda; order Sepiida; family Sepiidae; genus Acanthosepion; species Acanthosepion pharaonis. The sequence continues at coordinate 195,093 of CAHIKZ030000287.1, forward strand.
TTATTTTTTCTTTTCTACTTTTTTCCTTTCTTTTTTCCCAGTCATTTTCTATCTCTTTTCTTTCTTTCTTTCTTTCTTTCTTTCTTTCTTTCTTTCTTATTATTCTGTCTATTCTGTTTTATGCCCCTTCTTTCTTTCTTTCTTTCTTTCTTTCTTTCTTTTTTGCCCATATTTTATATTCTTTTAAGTTTTGCACTTTTTCACTTGTTTCTTTCTTTCTTTCTTTCTTTCTTTCTTTCTTTTTTGTCCATATTTTATATTGTTTCTTTAATTTTTGCACCTTTTAAATTTCTTTCTTTCTTTTTTTTTTTTTTTGTTTCTTTAAACATTTCTTTCTTTTAATTCTATGTTTCTTTTTGCCTCAGATTCATCTTTTTCATGTTCCGAAAGAAAGATAAACCTGAATAAATTATATATATATATATATATATATATATGTGTGTGTGTGTGTGTGTGTGTGTGCATATATATATATATGTGTGTGTGTGTATGTGTGTGTGTGTGTGTGTGTGTGTGTGTGTGTGAAAAATATATAGAAAATAGGAAAGAACTCGTTACGTGAATAATCCAAAGTTCTTTAGTATTTTTGTTATTATTTTTAAAAAAAAACAGTGCTCGATACAAAAGTAGAGCCGAAATATAATTATTTATTTAATTATTTATTTAAAACTATGATTCCATCGCGATGGAATCGTATTTTTTAAATAAATAATATATATATATATATATATAAATAATATATAAATATATATATATATATATATATATATATATATATATATATATATATATATATATACTAGTTATATGTTAAAAATTGTCCAAATCGTGTAACAGCATGCGATAATTGTTCCTCTCACAAAATGTTTAACATTTAAAAAACACTAAACCAACTGAGTTTATTTTTCCAGGTTTCCAGATAAGACGGTCAGCCATCTTGTCATCATTTGTCGTAAGAATCACTAAAAGTTATTCAGTCAGAAAAAGAACATTTTAAAATCATTTTGTGTCGCCTCCACTATGTCATCCTAACTGAACAATGGTGAGATGAAAAAGTTCATTCAGGCCTTCAGTAATGGCATCAACATTCATACTCTGGCTTCCATCTTCAAAGTCAATTGAAGAACCATCAAGAGAATGGTGAATAAGTTTAAAAAAGAGGGAAGTGTAGAGTTGCAAACTGGATCAGGCGGACATGATAGTAAGAGGGATCATCATTTCAACTTAGAGCTAAATACATTCTTATTGTTCAGAGTCCAATAGTGTTATCAAAACATTGGAGAATTCCAGTAAGATATCTTTAATCATTTCTAAGATACAATGGTTCAAAGCTTAATCTAACAATTTGACAACAAGAAGTAAATCTATATTTTTTAAAGTTTTATTGAAATTTTATTTAAACTTGCACATGTCCTCCATCATTAGCAATACAAAGGGTAATTTGCAGTTTACGGAAAGCATTTGCCAAGTGATTTACAGTAATGCCTGAAATCACATTAGTTATTTTAGCTATACTTAAAACTAGGTACAGTAAACTTTGTAACATTTTTTACAGATTATTTCTATCGCAAATACAAATAAAGTTATACATTTTTTAAAGTGCACACGAACTTTATGGACAGCCTGTATATATATATGCACACATATATACAGGTTACGATTGGGAAATTGTTGCCATTTTATATTTTATATTTCGCACATACTTATCGGTTGCTTTTCATTTTGTCCATTGCACAGTTTAGTAGGGTCAGTTGTGCGTCGTCTGTGCGTAAAATAAAAATACGACGCAATTCGCTCAGCCAGAAATTTGAATTGGCCCGCTGTAATGCTCGTAATTCGCGCCAGAATTTCCAATACAATCATTTGAAAATGATTATTTGCTAATTTGAGGACAATGCAGACCGAAAAGAGTTAGATTAGTCTAATATTGATTATGAAGTTACGGCAGCTCAAAAAACTCACTCTGATTTTTCTGATGAGAAAAGAACTCCCGAATTTGTTGGTGAAGGCCACAGACTCAACACGGAGGCCTACATCAAGTAACATCAAGTGCTAGGGCTGCCCTGAGTCAAGAGAGTAGATGCTGGAAGACCCTATATCTGGCAACAAGTCTCAGCACCATGGCTGTCAGACAATTTCAGCGACCACATCTAGAGTTAGATCTGGCCACGTACGTCTCCAGATTGCAGCCCCACCTTGATCATTATGTGAGGGGCGCAGTTGAGGAAGAGACCAACAAAACACCTTGTAAGCCCAAAGATAAACTGAAGGCAAGGATTATGGCAGAAAAGCACCAGATTATCCAAGGAGACCGTCCAGAAGAGTTGCAGGTGATTCCGAAGTCGTCCAGAGACCGTGGTTAAAGCCTAGAGCGATTTTGTTGAATAAATTTACTCTCTGGTATTTCAAGATATTTTTATGTAATTTCGGTAAATATATCTGTTAAAATAAGATATGAGTGTTATTTTCATGTTTTGCGTAATTTAGACGACAATTTATCCACCGTACATTACACACACACACACACACACACACACATATATATATATATATATATATATATATATATATATATAACTCTACTAATGAACAGCATATAGTTTTGTACCGCTTGCACCCCTGAAGATGATCTTGGATGAAGATCGAAAGTACTTGGCAAAGGAAAATAAAAGAAATTTAAACAGCTATAGCATATTTCTCTCATCTTTTAACATCAATACACGGGAGGTTATTCGTGAGTATGAACGCATTTTATTAAAAATTAGCAGATATTTTGTCTGTAATTTTTTTGTCTTTTTAAAAGAGAATTTGGTGCCTAAATACACAAATTTTAATATATATATATATATATATATATATATGTGTGTGTGTGTGTGTGTGTGTGTGTGTGTGTGTCTGTGCGTGTGTAAGTATATATATATATATATATTATGACATTTTCAGTTATTATCCAAGCTGCTTACAGGTATTTTTTCTTATTTCACGCTTTTCCTTTCATTCATTTCTCTTGTTTTTTTTCCGTCGCTTGTCATAATTTTACTGACTTCTTAAGCCGATTAAATTTCACCCATTTTCTTCTCGATAATAATATCACCACTACAATGTATTATGGAGTTAAACAATGAACTCTGATAATAACGGAAGCCAACTAACCAATCTGTGAGTGTCACTGATCTTTTAAAATAGCAAGCCAATCAACTAAAAATAAACTTCCAACCTGTTGCAATGCGCAAATCTTGTCAAACCGGCAACGTGACAGAAAGCAACTGGTTATGACAAGTGCATTTGCTTTGCACAGGAAGTCATCCACTGAAACGGAAGTACGCCTATCTTGTCCTTAAAATGACTACAACTACAGGTTCACTCGCAAAAATACAGCTCCCGACGACATTAAATACTGAGTTTCAACTAATCCAGTTTGGAGTGATATACGCTGCTATAATGGTTAAATTCAACATTACAACTGAAGCTATTCAATACATGGATGCTAAATTATGTGCAATTAAAAAACAGTAATTTTTTATGACAATTAAAAAATAATGTTTGTTTTGCTGGAGAGGGAGAGCATCTCAAACGGATGTACAGTGGCATTGCTTTGGTAATCGTACGTCCGCTTTGGAACCGACAGGAACCCCAAATCTCATCTGTGGTTCCAAATAGCTGTTTGCATGGAACAGCGATCACATCCACTTCGACTATTAGATGAGAATAGTCGAGGGGCCCAAACCCTCGATAATTTCATGTCTGTCAGCCGTATCGCATATGAAGATTGATTTGCGGCAAAGTGCGGCCCAGGATATCTACATACCCAACGGCAATGAAGACGGTGTTGCCGACCGATATGGTGTGAATCAGTGCATGGACATGATCAGTAGAAGTCCTAGCCTCGAGGTCTCCGGTCTACTGACAAATAAAGACTCTACAGGCCGACAGATTTGAATTAACGCAATGAAACGATTTTAATAGAGTATAAATACTTCCCGCATATATATTGTTTTGAAATTTCTTCGGGATCCGCTGAACTTCAAGATAATATTTTCTCAGGACGTGAATAACAACCATGACTTTTTAGTCTTTACACTATAATCATAGCGGTCAGGATTATTAAGACAAAAATCATTTGCTTAATATTGCCGTTGCTTTTGCTGATTAAGTATTCAGTTAAACAAATCAATATGACATCAGAAATAATAAATATATAAAACAATAATTAATATTGCATTTCTATCTTGTTAACAGATATATATATATATATATATATATATATATATATATAATATCAGTGGTAAATATACACATACATATACAATCATATATCTAAAATATATAAATATACATACATACCCATACATGTATATTTTTAGAAAAAATAATTCCAAGAGGATAGAATCCAGGTAGAACTCAATGTCCAGGACAGAGTAAGAATATAATAAAAAAATTAAACACTAACATTCTATGATCATAATTTATTCCATTGGAATCGTAAATACGATCCAATTTATCAGACTTACAAATTCAAAAAGAAAACAGAAAAAACAACTCCGGGAATAAAAAATAAAATCTAGTGAGAGTATATGTATGAGAGTTTGGGACGAATGTTAGAGTAAATGAAAGCTATAGGGAGGGGTAACAGAGGAGAGAAGAACAGGAGAGGAACAGGAAGGTCTAATGATGAAGTGGGGATTAAAATTTAAGAGAGAGAAGTTTTAAAGAGGGGAGTCAAAGACGGTTTAAGTGAGAAAAATATGAATATACTCAGATGTCTAATACATTAAATATATACGAGAAAAGATACATTTTGTGGTGATATATTTTTTATTATATATATATACATATATATATATATATATATGAAGAAATATAGTCTTAAGATGTGCTATATTTATGGGACAAAGTGCTCAGTATCAGAGATAGAGCGTGTGTAAATATAAAAGTGAACATAAAAGTCAACACTTAGAGGCGACAATCTGTTTCATTATAGATGCAATCTAGGTGTTGACTTATAGATGTTGACTTCTATGTTCACTATATATATATATATATATATATATATATATATATATTTATATATATATATATATATATATATATATATATATATAGGCAGCATATTTTCATTCAAACAGGTTTTGTTAAATAATTTAGACGTATTAAGTCTATTTTAGTTTTCTTCCTTTCAAGTCCACGAAATAAATTACTTCGTGGCTGTAGAAAATTGATCAAGAAAAATACCAATATTTTCTTTCAAAAAAAAATTCTTATTTTCCCAAGTACTATCAATGGAATCTGAGACCATCTTCAGGGCTTAAAATATCTGAAGATGTGTATACACTAGCTCTGTAAACTTAAAATAGTTTTCACTGTTCGTTTACAGCGTTTGATTTTTTTTAAATTTACAAAAATTACCTCCCTTGCATAAATGAGAGAAAAAATTTTAATTTGACATTCTCCATTCACATAAGATTGTAGAAATAACAGGGATGGTTTAGTTGGATGTTGTCTGCAGGAGATGTTAATTATAGCTCTCAGTATCCGTTTGTAGGTTCCATCAAGCTTAGACTCTAGGGTTTTACTAAATGCTCAGACAGTGCCAACATACATTAAAACAGCCTCCACAGTGGCATAAAAGAATCTTTTTTAGTGGTTGTCTGGTAGATCAGATTTGCAGATTATTTCCATTGAATTCAAGGCGGCCCAGGCTTTATCTATGCGAATTTTCTAATCCATTTTAGTAAAATTTGTTTCGCTTCCTAGATATTTAAAAAAAAATTCCACATATTTTATTGATTCCCCTGAGACAGTTTGTATTGGGCCTTGCCGGTTGAAGCTTACGAACTCAGTTTTAGAGGCGTTGACATAGAGTCCGGCATCATTAGCAGCATTTTCTAGATGATGTAGGAGAACTGTGGCATTGGGAATCGTATCTGCAGTGATAGATAGGTTAACAGAATAATCAATACCAGGCATCGTTTTGCAGGTTATCGACTTGAGAGATTTTGTGTGTGTTTATGTTTGTTTATCAGCATATCAAATTTAATTTTCTTGGGAGCATTAGTAATTTCTTTTACGATAATATAGTACAGGTATTTTTAACTATCTTTCTGAGATGAAGTATTATGTACACTACTTACATTATTCAGACTATTGTCCTCATCTTTGTTGGCATATTTATCACGACGTTTCTACCGTTGTACGCTCCGGCCTTCTTCAGGTGGTTGGAATGTCGAAGTGAACCCTTTATTTCGCTCGCTGGGGTAGACTGTTCTTAAGGACACATGGCACAGAGGATAAAGGCGTTGGTAAATTTGCGTGGTTTTAAGTGACAGGAACCAAAGAGTTGTGAGTTCAATACCTGGTAAAGGCAGTTGAGAACTTGGAGAAGTGAATTAACAGGAGATAACTGACATCCATTAAACATGGCGCGAAAAAAAGGGTTCAGTTCGACATTCTAACCCTCCTGAAGGAGACCGGAGCGTATAGCGGCCGAAACGTCGTGATAAATTTGGCAACAAATATGAGGACAATAGTCCGAATAATGTAAATAGTGTAGGTATATTTTTACTATGAAAATGTGTTGATGGTATTTCTTACTATAAAGTTTTTTATACTGTGTTTTTATATCGAGTTGTGACCCCGAATTGGGGAGTGTCCACTATAAGCTGAGACCCTAACAGGTGCTACCACCCCGGGTCAAGGTAGATCGGGGAACAACAGCAATTAAGATGTGGTTCGACGCTTGTCAAATCCTCCCGATCAGAGGCCTTACTGCCGGATGTTGTTTATCGTCATACCCAGGACGTGTGAGTGTTGTTAATAATGTAAAACTTACAAAAAGTACATTCTTTAATGTTTTAACTCCCCACGAGCGTTTATAATGACTTTGCTTAAGCTACTCGACATGACGTCATTAGAATTCTTTTTAAATGACTCCAAATGATATCTCTGGCTCATTTTGAGTTCTTCATTTAAGGCGTCGTACCTAGTTCATTTGTATTATCGGATGTGTTTTATTTACTCCACAATATCACCACCACTTTTGAATTTATTTTTTTTTAACTAGCAAATTCTTTATTTTCTTTCTCAGACTCCCCCACCACTTTCTGGCGATTTCGATACTTGCTGAACTTTCATTTTGGGTAAACCTTTAGTTTTTCCGTACCTTTTCGTGGTAAGCATACTTGTACGTTCAACAAATTCTTGGGGTGTTGGCAAGTAAAAAATATCATACATTTCTTGCATAGGTTCTTTCTTTCTTTCTTGCGAGCTTTTCTTCAGTAAAACATTTTAACTGATCCCAATAATTTATGTGTTCCCGTTTCGTTTTCCTTTTACCATATAAATCATTTTTTCCAATTCATGACCTTATTTGGCCGTCTTCTCACATTTTGACAATTTTGAAAAAAATCTGTGCCCTTTTTGTTATGCGTTCTTATTCAGTTTGTCGAAAACCGATTTCATTTTTTTTTTTTTTTGTGAACATCAATTCTGTCGGTGACATGTCTGTCGGTGACATGTCTGTCGGTGACATGTCTGTCGGTGTACTTGAATTTTGCGTTATCCGGTAAACTATTAAGAATTTTTGTAGTACTTCATCTCTCAGTTTTTTACTTGATATTTTCAAAACTACCTTAAAAGTTTCAACAAAATGTTCAACTTGTCCTTTTGACCTTGGGAGATATGGCGGGGTAGTAATATGTTCAATCCAGAGCATTTTGCAAAATTTTTTAAATTCGTATAATTGTGTACCGTTATACGAGCATATGGCATCTGAAAAAAAAATACTGTAACCGTGGAACTTGGTTTTTTTGCTCTTACAAATTTCACACCATTCAGAAAAGCTCTCCACTACCACAAGATAATGTGATCCATTTATTGGACCTGCGAAATCTATGTGCAATGTTGACCACAGAATAGCTGTCTTTGACCAAGGTTCTAATTTCATGTTAGATAATTTTGCTGCCAGAACACAAACTCTGTAGGCTTTTAATAATATTTCCTTTTTGGCCCAGTATATATAGCTTATCGTAAGAGAAATTCACGGATATATATATATATATATATATATATATATATATATATATATATATATATATATATATAGTCATACACAGACAGACTATTTCTATCACAGGTAGATATAATATTGCTTCAAGCCAAGATTGAAACTCGACCGATTTGACATCAGTCGGAGAGTCCTAGCCCTATCAATGCACGCTACGAGGAAGGAAAATTTTACCGCATTATATACGTGATATTAGAATTATCAGCGGCCAGATTGCTCCATTTATTGCGAATATTTGAGCATATATATATATATATATATATATATATATATATATATATATATATATATATATATATATATATATATATATGCTCAGCTGTTCTATATATATATATATGTATGGAGAGTGGATATACACATATATACACGCATGCTGGCAAAAGCACACGAAAATGGAAATCGATCTAAGCACAAACACGGGTCATTAAAAGATAAGCATGCCGACAACTACTCCATCATTTCTCGAACCAATCTTAATTGTTTATAACCCTTCACGCAGAACTTTTCATTGCCTGTTCAAGAAAGACGTTTGGATCACTAGTACGAAAAAAGAGAATGTCTCATATCGAGAATATTTAACATCGAAAAACAAAGAAAAAAAAAAAATATTTTTAATAATATGTGGAAATCTCCACCCTTTGTCTGATGACGGTCGCGAGACCGGTTACCCGTGTAGCAAAATTATGGAAAATAAAGCATAATATTTTTTTTAAATCCACATCACAACCAAAAACCTTTTCTCCTTTCTTTTTTAATGTACACACTTTTTCTCTCTTTTTATTTATATATATATATATATATATATATATATATATATAGATAGATAGATAGATAGATAGATACACCTAGTGAGCCAGACAAACCTACCTAAACGGATCGTCAGGGAAAGTAAACCTTACTTTCCCCTGACGATCCGTTTTTAGTTTGCTTTTGCTCAACCAATGAATTCCATCGTAAATGTGTCAAAAAGACGGCACAAGCGGGAGGCGGTAGTGTAATGGTGTGGGGAGCGGTCAGTGGCTTTGGTATTGATCCAATTGTTAAAGTTGATGGAAATTCAAAAGTGTAGGCTATATGCAGCTAGTTAAGGAACATGTTCCGCCATATTTGATTGACTAAGTACCACCTGTAACTATTTATCAACAAGATAAAGGCCTCATTCGTAAAGGAAAAAAATAATGCAATTTTTTGATCACAATGATATGGATGTCATTGAGTGGTCTCCACTCAATGACATCCATATTACATTTCTAAAAGAGTTCACGCTAAAAAAAAACGACAAATTTAGCCCAATTATATGATTATATAAAGCAAAAATGCCAGATCATTGCAAATGATTTTTGTGCTCACTTATCAAGCTTGATGCCTAGGCGATGTGAAGCTGTAATTGATAATAAAGTTGACGGCACTAAATATTGATAAATATTTTGTTTTTGTTTTTTTTTGCTCATTTTACTATAATGTTTTGCCAGCAAATATGGATAATTCATATTAATCCAGCATTAAAATTTTTCAAGTTGTAGAAAAAAACATTTTTACATCATTCGAACGAGAAATAAATTCAGCATAAAGCATAAACAATAAAACTAATTTATATTCTTTTATTAGAAACATATTCTGAAATGAATAAAACTTTAAACATCGGTCTTAAACTTATTTTCGCCAGTGTATCTTTGATTTTGAACTATTGAAAATGACAGGACAGTTTGGGCTGTTTGACCTCAATCAGAAGAGAGATCAGCAGATGGACTACAGCATCAGCAGACCACACTGAGTACCATTTTTACTACCTACTCTCATTTAAAACATATTATATTTTAAGTAGTTAACTCCTCTGATTAAA
>CAHIKZ030000287.1:210000-275000 GCA_903632075.3 Acanthosepion pharaonis
TTCTTTCTTTCTTTCTTTCTTTCTTTTGCCCATTCCACTATTGTTTCTTTGCTTCTTTCTTTCTTTCTTTCTTTCTTTCTTTCTTTCTTTCTTATCCACATTTTTTATTCTATATTTTAATTTGTGCTCTTTTTCATTTCTTTCTTTCTTTCTTTCTTTCTTTCTTTCTTTCTTTTGCCCATTCCACTATTGTTTCTTTGCTTCTTTCTTTCTTTCTTTCTTTCTTTCTTTCTTTTAACTCTTGCATTTCTTTTCTTTTTCCCATTGCATTTTATATAGATCATATTCATTATTCCTTTCTTTTTTACGTTCGTAAATTCTTAATTTCTTCCCGTCTTCTTTCTTTCTTCTTTTTTCTTTCTTTTTTCTTTCTTTCTTTCTTTCTTTCTTTCTTTCGTTTCATTTCTCGTTAACCTCTTTCTTTTCTTTATACTTTCTCATCTTCCTTCATTTCTTTCTTCTTTCCGTCCAATAGCTTTAACGATTCTCCATACGCGTCTTCTTTACTGGCTTAGTTTAATTTATTTTCTATATTCCAGTCTTATTTATTAAGGTTGTCTTATTTCTAAGATCGTAGAACACGCAACTCTCCTCACAGTCTGTTCCTTTCTCAAGTTATTCGCAGACCATTCATTTCACTCCGCCACCCCAAATAGATGCTGCGCAAATCCCTTGTATCGCAGAGAACATTTCGGCCAGCAACGAACCCCTAAACAGAGAAAAAATTTCAATCCCGATGTAAAGCTCCGACCATCCTTTCGCATCTTCTTAGTCGAAATTAGGAATGCAATTCGATTTGTTTTAAAGCCATCTTTCTTCTTCTTATGTGCTGTGTCCTTTCAGGACGTAGGTGATCATGGCTCTTCACTTCGTCTTTTTAGGCATCTTAGCTCTGAGTCAGACATCAGACATATAGATATATTGTAGAGAAATGGGGTAAAATTATATCATCTTTGCCAAGATTTATCCTTCTGATACTATGTGTCCAGTCCCTTCAGGACGTGGGTGATCATGACCCTCCACAACGTTCTATCTCTTGCGTCTCTCTTTTTCTGCCACTACTTACACACTCCTTTCCGCTATCCATTTACACAAGATAGTTAGCTAGGTGACACGCTGTCTTCCGTTTTAAATTCCATAAGCCTTGTGAATGTCATATTCTCCAATCTCTCCTTTCTCTTTTATAAATCCAAGAAATTTTAGGTGTCTCTAAGATTCGGAACATAAGAATCTGTTTGTTTCCATTTTTCTTAAGAGTTTTCGTTGATAAAGCGTTTCATCAATGGTTTTCTCATCTTTCTCTTGCAGAAGAACATGCTTTCAGTTTTTGCTTCTTCTAAGGAAATATTGTCCAAAATACTCTAGCCCGCCCTGGGTAAGACGATAAACTACATCCGCGTCCTGGATAAGACGATAAACTACGTCCAACAGCAAGGGCTCCTATCAGGAGGTTTTGAGGAGCGTGGAACAATCTCTTAATTACTGGTGTTCCCAGATCCACCCTGACCTGAGGTGATAGCACCTGTCAGGGTCCCAGCTATGGGCAAATAGTTAACCCCGAAGCTGAGGTAAAGAGCATTATAAACGCGTAAAATAGGTTTTAGTACTAGAAATACTTTTTAAGAAAATATTATCAGAATAAATTTTTGAGGAAAAAAAATATTACCAGAAATAGATTTTTTACAAAACAAAATATTAGCAGGAAAAAAAAAGGTGTCATTAAATAACCCATATATATATATATATATATATATATATATATATATATATATATATATATATATATATATATATATATCATATAAAACCCAGGTTGTGTGTGTGTGTCTGTTCGTTTATATATTGGATCGGATTTCTTACATTTTCAACCGATTTCAACAAAACTTCACAGGACGACTTAAAATTACCTTGTGGTGGTTCTGACAGCGCCAAAAATTGGAAAAACACAATTGTTTTTGCACGAAATCAATTTGAAAACACGATTAAGAGGCATCGCTGTCGCGAGAATGAAATATTAAGTTATACTTATAAAACCCAGGTTGTGTGTGTGTGTGTGTGTGTGTGTGTGTGTGTGTGTGTGTGTGTGTGTGTGTGTGTGTGTTGTTTATATGTGGGATCGTTTTATATGGACATTTTCCTACATTTTTCAACAACAAAACTTTTTTTTGGCAGGTCGTGTTTCTTATTGTCTTGCATACTTTTTTCTTTATTTTTACATTCAGAATGCTTAAAATTTCATTTACAAGACAATTGTTTATGATAAAATTCTATTCAATCGGTAGACTCATAACGATTGAAAACAGTGTTTTTGTTTGAGTTTGGGTTTGACCAATTCGTAAAAAAAACTAATTAAGACATGCGTGTCCGTCAACCTTAAACAATAATCTTTGTCAATTTTATTTTTCAGTCTTTATGATAGTCGATACTTGATCTATCTCTTACTGTTACATCCCCGGACAACGCCGGGCTGTACTGCTAGTATATATATATATATATATATATATATATATATATATATATATATATATATATATATGGTGTATCAAAAATATTTTACAAACACTGGAGGCGGTTTCCTCAGACCAAAACAATGACAAATGTCCATATAATCATATGCCCGTAAATGTTTAAGTTTAAAGGAAGTTTGCGGCGGATGGCACCGTATTGTCATACAGACTAGGTTATATTTGTCATTCGTGTAAATCTTGGGCTAGTCTTCAACGTTTAACACCTGTAGTAATGAGTTAACTGAGTTTTTCGTTTGACAATGGCAGGATATTCATATCGTGAAGGGGCAGATATAATATACCGTCGCGCGAATGGTAATGGACGGGAGGCTGCACGGATGTATCAGATTGCGTTTCCAGACCCAAGGTAGCCATTAGCAGGAAAAAAAAGTTGTCATTAAATAACCCATATATATATATATATATATATATATATATATATATATATATGGGGTTATTTAATACCCTGCTCTTATAGGTCGGTATTAAATAGGTATGGGTACTTTTGCTGCTGTTTATCGTCACCTTACTGAGACAGGATCCGTGGCTCCCCAATGTTAGTAAATGTATTTTTGGGTTGCATATTTAGCAGCGTCTACCGTAAACTTTAAACTTAATAACTCAAAAACAGAGGATTTGTGAACGTATGTTTATATGGACATTTGTCCTTATTTTGGTGTGAGAAACCCGCCCCCAATATTTGTAAAAATGTTTTTTGATACACCATATATATACAGGGTGTCCCAAAATAATGTATACACTCTTTGAATCGTTATAACATATTCAATTTATGTATTTTGACTTGTAAAAAAGAGAAAGAATCTACACGTAAAAAATTTGATAGTAAAATATACAAAAAAATACATAGAAAATTAACTTAATTAAAAGTTACTTGTGGCAATGGCAGAATGGTAATATAATGGTGAGTTCATATGAACTGCTCAAACTGGTTGCCATTCTGTTCAATAGACTTTTCATATCTTGAAGAAATAGACCTACAAACGTCTAGTATCATTTCCTCTGGCATTTGAGCACATTCTTCTTCAATTGCTATTCTCATTTCAGCAATTGTTTCAGGTTTCCTGCTGTAAACTTTGTCTTTTAGAAACCCCCACAAAAAGAAATCCAAGGGTGTCAAATCTGGTGATATAGGTGGGTATTCAACAGCCCCTCTTCTTCCAATCCATCTGTTTTGCATATTTTCATCCATATATGTTCTACATAACGGAAATATATTATTAACTATTAATATTTAAAGTGTGTATACATTATTTTGGGACAATACATTATATATATGTATGCATATATATATATATATATATATATAGAGAGAGAGAGAGAGAGATATGTATATATTTATATATGCAGATATTTTTTAAATAATTCTTTAAAACATGTAACTTTGACATTGTTATTATTATTTTAGGGGCGGGTATTGTATTGGCATTGCATTTATTTATTTATTGTATTTAGTTAATCTTATAAAGTCCGTTTTGGTTATTCCTCATTCAGTAACCATTTCTAGGTTACAACACATAGATATGAATAGACTGCGATAGATAGATAGATAGATAGATAGATAGATAGATAGACAGACAGACAGACAGACAGATAGATAGATAGATAGATAGATAGATACAGACAGTTATAAACCGTCCCTATTAACTCGAATGGGTATGTCTCAATCTTCATACATACGTAGGACACAATTGTAAGTGTAAGTAATATACTCTCTAAGTAGTTCCACCACTAAAGAGTGGTTTACGTAATTCACGCAGTTGGCGAGTATTGTATTTTGTTGATGTTATAAGGATTACCATTTGATTTTTAACCTCCGTTTTTGTTAGTCATCATTCAGTAATCTTTTCTAGGTTACAACGCTTACTAATACTTTCTCTTTGGTATGATTGTCTTTTTTTGTTTTTTTCTTTTTTTTTGTGGGTGGGGGATTGTCGCCCTTCGCCCTTCACCAATTTCAAAATCTTGTCAAGTAGCTTATTCATTGGTTCTTTCGATGTTTCCTTTCAGGATAAGAATCTTTTGTCGTTAAGTTATCCAATAAATTCTGCTCGCTACAAATATTAAGTATTAGTCCTCACCTGTCGTCTCTCATTACGTCTCTTAGTTTTTTTGTGTTTTTTTTACCTGCCCCGTGGCTTTTCTATAAATACTTTTGATATCTCCCGGAAAGTGATATATTTGTTTGAAGTAGCAAAGTCATTGTTAACTACTGTAAGCGAGTAGGACAATCTAGCAGGTAACCGTAATGGACTGGTCCTCGTCGTAGTGGTAGGCAATAGGCAAAGACTATAGGTGTAGTCCCTGTACCTCCACATCAGTCTGTATTCATGACTGACACCAGCCAATCATATTACTGTGAGGGGGAAACTAGGTGTATGCATATTCATTACATCAACTTTCATGGCAAATGTTATCATAAACTTTCCTCAAAGTACGTAATATTAGATTGCTGGCAATGTTTAATCATTTTACAGTTGGAATAGCTAGATGTAACCGGAAGTTCTATGTTAACAGTTTTTTTAATTTCTGGTTTCTTGCTTCCCACTCAACAATGGTTTTATCTTCTCTTCTTAATTCCCGTTGTTATTATTCTTTTAAATTAACAGTATTATTTTTCTCGTATTCTCAAAAACCCAGTAACCCCTTGCGTCGTTGAGGCTTTATTGCCTTTTTTTTATTTAAAATGACTAAAAAAATTTTTTTTTGTCTCATTGTTTCTAGTCCAATTTCCATTGTCAATCTATAATGACCACACTTACGCTTATTTTATTACCGATTTCTGGTGTTTTCTAGATTGAAACCTTGCATCCTTCAGTTGCTAGTTTTGTTGAATGTTGAGATTTTGTCAACAATTGGACACCTTAAAGATGGATGACGATGATGTACAAGGTTCAGAAAGGAGTAAGCCTCGGAACTGCGAAAAAACAATTTTCAGAATTATAACAGGAAAGCTTGGAAGAAAGGTTTATTCCCCTAAATGTATTTCCCCCATTATGGGTATTATTATATTCCCTATATAATAACGCCATTTTTAATGAACGGAACAGAATGGCTGAAACCAAAAGGAATAACAACCATGCACTCTTCTCAGGGTGACATTTATACTACTAAGACTTACACAAAACTACATAGATATATTTACACATGACGCATGCAGAGAAAATATAACACATAGCAGCAAGCAGAGTGCAAGGAGAACGAAAAGATAGGGTCATACGTATAATATAAAACTTCTGTTTTTCTGGAGACTGCAGATTCAAACAGGCAGGATTTCACTACTCTCTCAAAAGCGAATCCTCGAGGCTTGGGTTTTCCAAATTGAGGACTGCCTATATCGGGGGAAATTATATTCACAAAGGGAAACGGCGCCGGGATCTTGTAACCAGCCCGAGTCGAACAAACAAATGATTCCATTGATTCCTTCCTGCTAACACACTGAATGAATGACCATTTTCTCATTCTAAATATTGACGTCAATAGTCGACTTTTGTGTCCCAAAAGGAGGTTAATTTAGAGAATACTCAAGTTCTTTGAACGGTGAAAATGTGGTTTGGCAGATTTCGTCTGGGGGATTTTGATCTAAGCGAGATTATAACATGCAGTTATTTTAACGTACACACACACACACACACACACACACACATATATATATATATATATATATATATATATATATATATATATATATATATATAAAGTGAACATTAAAAGTCAACATTTAGAGGCGACAGTGGCCAGACGATTGCGTCTAGCATGAAACTCTAAATGTCGCCTCTAATGTCGATTTCAATGTTCACTTTTATATTTACACACGTCCTATCTCTAATATTGAGCACTTTATACTATAAATATAGCACACCTTAAGAGTATATATATATATATATATATATATATATATATATATATATATATATATATATGTATGTATGTGTGTGTGTGTGTGAGAGTAATGGATTAAGTCCGACAACTATTAATATATTTTCTGTTTGCACGTTACTTTATGGATACTATTTATTTTCGTAAATGTATTTTACAAATAAAATTAATTCATTATTCAGACCGGTAAATTTAATTAATAATGTTTAAAACATATATTAAATACACACACACACACACACATAACCCCCGTATATATATATATATATATATATATATATATATATATATATATATATTATTTTCTTTCAAATAATTTTTATTTTCCAAATTTTATTTTCTCACCTGAAACCATCTTCAGGGGATTAAATTGTCCGTGGATCTGTATACGTCATTCCCTAAATACAAAATACTGTTCCTTGTTGTGTTTACTGCAATTTTCCCCATTACAGGGGCAAATTCAAATTAAAGAAGTTTTTTTCTCTTTCTTTCTTTCTTTCTTTCTTTCTTTCTTTCTTTGTCTCTCTCTCTCTCTCTACACACACACACACACACACACACACACACACACACACACACACACACATATATATATATATATATATATATATATTCAAGCATGTTTGGTTAAATAATTTAGATTTATTATATCTATTTTACTTTTAATCCTTTCAAGTCCACGAATTAATTACTTGGTGGCTGTAGAAAATTTATCAAGAAAAATTCCAACACTCTCATTTGAGACCATCTTCAGAGGTTGCATATCTATGGATATATTATGAGTTAACACCGTAAATACAGAATACCTTTTCACTGCTATGCAAGGGAGGTAACTTAATTTGTTTCTTTAAATATTTTTCTAATTGTAGTATTTTAATTTACTATTTTATGTTTTCCATTAACACTGTAAATTCAAAATATGTTTACTTCTATGCAATGAAGATAACTTATATGATTTTTAAAATATTTTTTATAATTTTTTAAAAGATGTTTAATTGTATTATTTTGATTTAGTATTTATATACAACATTTTTCTGCTACAAACATTTAAGAACTTTGCTGCTATACTCGTAGTTGAATTAGTTTTGGCCGCAGTTCTTTTATATAAAGGGCGTCCAGAATTTTAAGTTTTGCTTATTACTATCTTGATGGAGCACTGATATATTTTCGACTAATGTCTGCCTAATCTGTGAATGTGGACATGTGAGTTCTTTTAAATATTCTGAGATTGAACTATGATCGTTCAAGCGAAACGTGATCCTTCTCGTTAACGTTGTTGTTGTAAAACCAACATACTTACTAACATTTTTATCAGAAATAAAATCTCCCAAAATATACTTACATTTGTATGCGATGTTGGTCTTTTGTAAGACGCTAATTGGCGGAGAAGAATTATTTTGAACAACTAGGTTGGTTGAATTAAATTTAGTATAATATATAATTATTATTTTTTCCTTGGATCTGTAGGGGATATATTAATGTTTATGAGTCTTCTTAGAACTTTTTTCTTCTTCCTGCTTATAGTTAGAATGCATTTGATTACAATATAGTAGTCGGATATGTTTAGAGATATGAGCACATATTATATTCATTTTTATTTATGTTAATATTCTCAACGATGTACTTAGGAAAGTCATTATCAATGAGTGTTTATTTAATATTTTTAATTCAGTATAGAAAATATTTCTTGTTGAAAAGTTTGCTTTTGTACGGGTTATGAAGTTTCGTATAATAGAGATGTAATGAATATGCATACACCTGGGTTCCCCTTCACAGTAATATGATTGACTGGTGTCAGCCATAAATACAGACTGATGTGGAGGTACAGGAACTACGCCTATTGACCACGCCTATCGCCTACCACTACGACGAGGACCAGTCCATTACGGTTATCCGCTAGATTGCTCTACTCGCTTACAGTTGTCCAAAACCACTTTTCTACTTCGAATAAATATATCCCTTTCCGGGACATATCAAATAGCTATTTAGTAATAGGACATTTATTTTTATAGTTAAGAGCGAACGTATTTATTTTAGTTGTTTTTTATATTGTCAGTTAGTAAATGTATTATTAGTGTCTATCAATACACCAAGAATCTGGATTTTATTTTATTGTTTGCAAGTACATTAAGTACGGAGTTGTTGTTTTTTTTTAAAGTTTTTTGTACTTCATGCATTTTGGTTAATGTTTTCCTCTGAAAAAAGAATCTTATCTACATATCAAAATGGAGGCTTTTTTGTGGTATAAGGTACGCTCTTTTCCTGGTTAGTCATGTAGAAGGAAATGAATGTTTGTCCCAGGAGAGAACACATTTTTCTTTCTCAATTTTCTACAGCCACCAAGAAAATGATTCGTGGACTTGAAAGGATTAAAACTAAAATAAACATAATACGTCTAAATTATTTAATTAAACCTATGTGAATGTGATATGTCCCGGAAAGGGATATATTTGTTCGAAGTGGTTTTGGACTACTGTAACCGTTTAGGACAATCTAGCAGGTAACCGTAATGGACTGGTCCTCGTCGTAGTGGTAGGCAATAGGTGGAGGCAATGGTCAAAAACTGTAGGTGTAGCCAATAGGCGTCGTTCTGTACCTCCACATCAGTCTGTATTTATGGCTGACACCAGCCAATCATATTACTGTGAGGGGGAACCAGGTGTATGCATATTCATTACATCAGAATGAAAATATGATGCCTATATATACATGCATACAGATTGTGTGTATTTAAGCATCATTTTTTCATTGATGCCTGTTTCATTAAATAATATAGACAAGTTTTGTCTATTTGTTTTAAGTAAATTACTTTCATATTGTCTGATAGGCTTAATAACATTATCATTGAAAGATGAAAGAATAAAACCATATTGATACATGTTTTTTAATCCTATCTAAACTTTTGGCTTACATAAGCCATTATCAAAAATGACAATTACATTTCAATATATCAAACAATACACGGACAAAACAATAATGATAGTCCGTTTTTGTTGCATGAAAGATTTCCAAGCAACGACAAACTCGTGTATACGAGACGCGGAAGCGAAAATCGCACCGCAGCTCGTGACGTCACACGTGATTACGCGAGAGTGAAAACGAGAAGTTTTAAGTATGGGAAGAAGTTGGTATAAACCAATGGCTTCTGTTATCAGCTATAGGCATTTAAGGATATTTGTGGAGATTTTGTAGTTTATGTTGTTCAGGTTAGGTTCCAACTGTTTTATGAGTAATTAATGAATATCAGGCAAAGAAACAATTCCTGGATCGAATGGGACGTAAATAACTTTTTTTTTTTTACTTTTTATTATTACCGAAGAAATTACGATAATTCATACTACGTTAGTAGGCACTATCAGTGCAATCTGATAGGATCAATTACACATGACGCTGTCCTCTGGCTCTAAAAGTTCAAAATCGAGTACTGTTGCCATAGTTTCTTTTGTCATGCAAGGGAGTTAACTTTTGTATTTATTTATTTATAAGATAAAAATGCGAAAAAATAACCCCTTGAATATGAATTTGACCATGGTACGCGGTAAATCGCGGTAAATCGAACAGTGAAAAATATTTTGAAATTACGGAACTATGTATACACAACCACTTTATATATATATATATATATATATATATATATATATATAGATAGAGAGAGAGAGAGAGAGAGAGAGAGAGAGAAAGAGAGTGATATAAATAGATCAAGACGAGAACTTTTCGGCACGACGCATCTTTCTCTCTCCTACTCCTCTTCTTTTTTTTTCTTTTTTATTATTGTTTTTGTTCTCTCTTTCTGTCATACTTCTCTTTCTTTTCTTCTTTGTAACCCTCTCATTTTTGTTCTCTGTTTCTCTTTCCTTCTCCTTTTCTCTTTCTTTTTTATTACTCTCTCATTTTTGTTCTCTCTCTCCCTCCTCTTCTCTTCATTTTCTTCATTTTTTTTCTTTCTACCTCCTTCACTTTTTCTCTTTCTTTTTCAGTTTTATTAATCTCATATATATATATATTTCTATATTTCTCTTGCTCCTTTTTCTCTCTCCTTCTACAACTCATCTTCTCTCTTTCTCTCTCACATTCTCCTACACCCTCTCTCTCATATACGTATACTTTCTCTCTCACATTCTTGTACTCTCATTCTCTCTCATATTCTTATACTCTCTTCCTCACATTCTTATACTCTCTTTCTCTTTCACATTCTTTTACCCATTTTCTGGCCTCAGAAGAGATTGAAAATATTTGGGAAAATAAAAATTATTTGAAAGAAAATTTTGGAATTTTTCTTCATCAATTTTCTACAACCACCAAGAAATTAATTCCAGGATTTCAAAGGATTCAAACTAAAGTAAATAGAAATAATACGTCTTAATTATTTTACCAAACCTGCTTGAATATATATATATATATATATTTATTAAAGATATTTTTATGTTTAACGTTGTTTTTTATAGATACAAGTATGTTATTTGATACTGTTTATCATAAACAGAGCATTTACTTAAATATATCTATAAAACAACGTTAAATATAAAATGTCTTTTAATAAATAAATTGTCGGACTTTGTCCATTTCTTAATATATATATATATATATATATATATATATATATATATATATATATATATATATATATATATATATATATATGATCGAAAATAAAAGTATAAAACTTAATATTACGAGACATATTTAAAAAAAACAAAAAACAGGCGAAGTTGTGAAAAAAAAATATATATATATATATTTTTTTTTCACAACATCCTTTTTATTGTACATTTATCTGTGTTAATTTTAAATCTCCCGTTGAAGCCTTCGAAGAGGGGCGAAAAATTTACTTCGGTTTTTTTTTTTTTTTTTTAAATATGTCTCGTAATATTAAGTTTTATACTTTTATTTCGATCATTAAATTTTGTACCTACAAAATATCTTTATATATATATATATATATATATATATATATATATGTATATATATAGAGAGAGAGAGAGAGAGAAAAAAGAGAGAGATGAGTCATGAGAAATATTCAACACCCACCTTTTTCTCTCTCCATTTCCTCTTCTTTCTTTTTCTTTTTTATCACTCTCTCATTTTTGTTCTCTCTTTCCCTTTTATTACTCTCATTTTTCCTCTCTTTTTTCTCATACTCTTCATTCTTTTTCTTTTTTGCTACCCACTCGTTTTTGTTCTTTCTTCTCTCCTTCTCCTTTTCTCATTTTTTTTTTATTACTCTCTCATCTTTGTTCTCTTTCTCCTCTTCTCCTCGTTTTTATTTTCTTTCTCTCTCCTTCCATTTTTCTCTTTCTGTTTCTTTTATTATTGATCACACACACACACACACACATATATATATATATATATATATATATATATATATATATATATATATATATATATTAGGCAGCATCGAATAAACTGAAAAACTACAGACAACAAGTTTTTTCTTCAAGGATCAAAAACGCACTATGGATGAACAGGATTTTTAATGCATATATTATGTTTTCTTGTGACGGATGTCGCCAATAATCGCATTGATACTTCTGATTAATTCTATGTGTGATTAATATATATATATATATATATATATATATATATATATAATTATAGATAACTAGACTCGTTTCGAAAAACCTCGAATTTTTTTGATTTGCTAATCAAATCAATCTCGAGGAAAAAGGTTTTAAAAAAAGAAAGAGCTACAAACATGAACTGCCGACAAAAAAATCGCACAGATGCAGGTCTGAAGCCCAAATAAAAAAAACCCCGATACGAGTAACAACTAACTCAACAAAGAGCTCAATACAACCGTAGAGCAGACCTAGATACACCTAGTGAGCCAGACAAACCTACCTAGGTTTCGCTAAAGCGGATCGTCAGGGAAAGTAAGGCATATATATATATATATATATATATATATATATATATATTTCTCTTGCTCCCTTTTCCTCTCTCCTTCTAAAACTCATCTTCTCTCTTTCTCTCTCACATTTATATACTCTCTTTCTCTCCTACATTCTTATACTCCCTTTCTCTCTCTTTCTGGTCTCAGATGTGATTGAAATTACTTGGGAAAATAAAACTATTTGAAAGAAAATTTTGGAATTTTTCTTAATTTTGTACAGCCATACATAGAAATTAATTCGTGGACTTGAAAGGATTAAAACTAAAATAAATAGGTATGATACATCTAAATTATTTAACCAAACACGCTTGAATGAAAATATATCTGTAAATAAACACACACACACGTAAATTATAAATATAATTATAAATAAATATTTGGAACAGTCAGAATTTATTTATAAAAAAATATATATATATATATATATATATATATATATATATATATATATATATATATATATATATATATATGGTGCGTGCTTGGAGTGTAACAGTCTTTCTACAATAGATGTTGCATTAAAATATCTTCAGGTGATTTTTTATTGTGTTCTTTTTTTTCTTTTGTACGAACAAGAGAATACATTTTGTGGGTGCTTAATGTATGTAGTAATGGTCAAAATGATTGTGAGTTCCTTTACAACAGCATGAGTTTCCTGTGGTGAGAGGCTGGCACTTCATGTCCAGCAATCACTGGTCTTCACGCATTAACTGTGTCATCTCTGCAGCGCCTACGTTGTATGGAGATGTAGCCTGAAGCCTTGAGTTATCAAAATGTGTTCCATTGTTACCATCGCAGGCCCAATGAAAAGAATCGGATGAAGATTCACTTTGTATTTTCCGCTTGAGTAAGTCCTGGCTTTCCGGGGATGGGAGGCATGACATAATAATTTGGCACTGCGTAATAATTCCTCTTGTGGCTTCTTGAAGGCGAGATACTTGGTTCTGTCAAAATATTTGCAGGATAAAACCAACTTTGGCCTTCAAAGGGAAGTAGTCAATAACTCACTGACTATAGATTTTCAGACATGCGCAGATATTTCACGGTGCATGCGCATTGAGAGATTCATCTCTCTCTCTCTCTCTCTCTCTCTCTCTCTCTCTCACCATATCACTCTATCTCTCTATCTATATTTTTCTCTCTTACTTTCTTTTCCAAACTCTCTCTCTCTCTCTCTCTCTTCTGTTTAGGTCTCTCTTTCTCTCTTTCCGCATACACACACATAGACACACACACACATATATATATATATATAATTATATCAATATCTATATCTATCTATCTCTATCTATATATATATATATATATATATATATATATATATATATATATAGGAGAAAATAAAAGTTTTCTGAGCCGGCGCGTTGTGTCGTCTGGCGGATACTGTCAAATAATGTAAAGATTTCATTTTTCAACAAGTATTTATGAACAGAAGTAAAAAATCTCGTTAGTTTTTACTATTTTTAAAAAAAATTTTAAGACTGCTCAGAAATATACATCAGGCTAATTGTGAAATTCAAGGGAAACCATGAACCACTAAATGGTAAAATTTAATGCCTAATAAATGAAAAAGACTAAATGTTATTGTTTTTTTTTTAATTATTTAGATGATGAAAAGCATAAGTGTTATGAGACCTTACCCATAATAACATAATGGACTATTCCATACGTAATAAATACTGCGCCTCAAGAGGAAGCAGGGAGTTCAATCTGAAGTCAGGAGTGAGGTCCGTCAGGAGTCTGTCAGTCAGTCAAAGCGAGCGAGTCAATCAGTCGAGTCAGAGGCAGTCCGAAACAGAGTCGCGTTCAGACAATTACTACAAGACATTGGAATAGTGATACTGGTCGAGACTACATTATTCTCCCTACTAAACCTGATTGTTCGTACTAACACTTTTCTATCTCTCTGTATATATTCCTGTTTGTAATATATCTGTGTTATTCCATATCCCTGTTCGAATTCTTTTTTTATTGGTTCTACCTTGGACTACCACCGTGGTATAAGGAACCGGACCATAACAATAAGTTAATAAAAGTTTTCTTTTTCTCTTACATTTTTATTGTCTTTTTTCCAGATATAATTTAAGTTATATATGAATTTTCACACACACAGTAATAATGCCCTTGTGAGGTTTAAGGTCAGATGCAGTTTGCACTGACCACAAAAGCACATTGTCCAGAGACAAGCAGTTGCAAGATATCTAGTGTGGCCATGAGGCAGGTTTTCTATCAGAGTGTCCTTCTCCTAGGAGAGGTCCCACCCCCTCAGTCAAAATATTTCTATGGCTTCGCGCAGAGATTGCTAGATGGCCGGTGACCTCTCAATGAGATCCATCTGCCATTTGCACGACTATGCAAAAGGCTTACATGATATCAGTAGCCTCCCAGAATGACCTGATACCACACACACACACACACACATACATATATATATATATATATATATATATATATATATATATATATATATATATATGGCAGCTGGTCTAGAAGAAGGACAACTCTGAATTCAAAAATCTGTGGAGGGTCGTTTGGGGACCTTGTGGCACGTAGTGCACCAGGTCTCTGTATTCGTCCCTTAAAAAATTAGTGGATGGTCCTGCACGAAACCTTCACCACTATAATCAAATCTCATGAGCTGTTGTCGGGCTGTCAGTTTCCTGGGAACTGATCTGCTTGACCCCTATACTTCGAATTCGACAGGAGAGTCGAGTATATATATATATATATATATATATATATATATATATATATATATATATGTGTGTGTGTGTGTGTGTGTGTGTGTCTGTGTGTCTGTGTTTGTGTGTGTGTGTGTGTGCGTGTGTGTGTTTGTGTGTGTGTGTTTAGGCAGCAATCCTTCTTTCATGCACATTTAATTGAATACGACAGACAAGGTGGATTTATTTAGCTTTTTTATACATGCGATCTAATATTTTTTTTTTTTTCAGATGATAAATTATATAAAAAGCAGTACGAATGTTCTTTTATCCGAGCGCTTTCGGCTATACATTTAGCCATTTTCAAGGATTAAATATTTTAACTGTTAAATAAGAAATAGTTTGTTGCATATATCTTTCATATCGTAACATACTTGTTGACAAAACTAACATAATAGCATCATCTACATGCAAAAAAAGGTGCGTGTGCGTCGCGCGCGCGCACACACACACACACGCACACCTATATATATATATACATACATATATATATATATATATATTTATATATATATATATATGTTATATAGTTCTTTACCTACGTACGCATGGACCCTCTCAGCTATAAATAGGAGCAGGTACTGCCTTTTAGTGAGGGAAGTTTACAGCAGTCAGCTCCGACAGTCGGACCGGACATTCTTGCTGTAACACTCTCGTTTGTATATACTTGTATTACTGTTTCTGTTAATATATTTGTTTAATTTAATTCCTCTCTTGTGTCTTTATTTCTGGCCCTAAAAACGCCACAACAATATATTAGTTTTTTGCTTGCATTAATGAAAGCTTTTGTGTGTTTCTCTCAACTTTTCCTATATATATTTTCCGCTCTTAGAATAGCAAATTTCAAGAGGTAGTTTCTTTGGAAATGCACGATAATTGTTCTTCATATTAATAACAATATCTTGTGTTGGTTTCCGTTATCTATTCAAGATTCTCGGTACTTTTATAACTAAGTACATTCCGTACCTTGCCAGGAAGAAGTAAGAAGAAAGAAGTAAGGGGGTACAAAGTGAAAGATTTCAAATTGACATTTTTATTACATTTTTTACATTGAAGCAAACGTTAAACACATAAAAGGTTTATCACCTTATTTGCCATCCATTTCTTTCTTTTTAGTATTTTTTCGTTAGTTCACTCAAAGGAATCAAACATCGTCATTGATATGTCTTTTCCGTCTTTACTAGTGATCAAACCGAATAATCCATTATTTAAGAGGTATTGGCCTGGTCAAATGTTCTAGCTGACTCATTAACTCAAGAAGTTAGTGACAACTATAATAATAATAATAATAATAATAATAATAATAATAATAATAATCGAGCATCTGCGAGAAGCGTCTACGGGAAAATTATGGAGAAATTTTCCAAATGCAAGGACCTGGAGATCAAGATTAACTGGATAGGGGGAATGAAACTGAGAGTGTACCAATAGTAATCGGAGCTTTGGGTCCCGTTAGAAAAGGAATGGACAATTTTCCTCAGTGTGTCCTAGGTAACATTAAGATCGCCCTTCTAAGAACATATACTAAGAAAAGTGCTATCAATTCTCTTATAGGGCCTAATTACCATAGTTTGGACCTGGCTCTACAGGATGTAAATCAAGAAACATAACATACTCAAATAATAATAATAATAATAATAATAATAATAATAATAATACAAGGATCTAGAAATGGAAATCTCAAAAATGTGGTACATGAGGACGTCAAAAATTTCATTTCCGTAGTAGTTGGAACCCTCGGATTGAATGGAAAAATATTCCAATGGACTCATTGTTGAGCCTTGGCTTAAAGAAATACAAAAAAAGTTACGAAGTGCTTTATCTATGTAAAATATGAGTGAAATAAATGAGTATACACCAGAAATCAAATCAAATGAAACAATAATAATAATTTTTATCCAAGAAATTCCCCAAATAGTTAAGAATTTTGAAATGGAAATCTTAAAATATGGCACAGGATGACCTCAATAATTTCAATAGTTAATAGGGTTTATATACAAGGGTGTTTCATTTAGACGGATCAAAGTCAGCAGTAAATAAATCAGTGTTATTGGTAAAAAAAAATGATTTATTTCTCTATTGGATAATGTTATTTAAGTCATGTCAATTTCCTGTGAAAAATACCCATATGTCCTCCAAATTTGAAAGAAAAAGAAAATAATCATTAGAAGCTTAAACTTAATTCACATTTAAAATCGGTCCAAGCCATTGGATCACCCTTTAGTTGGATCCTTCGGTCTGATTGGAAAAGATTCCAATAGACACATTGAAGGGCTTCCTGGTAGCCCATGTTTTAAAGAAATAAAAAAAATGTACTCACGAGTACAGCTCACGTATTACGAATAGCTTTATCTATTTTAAATATGTTTGATCTTCGTTTTTTTTTTGTTTTTTGGGTTTTTTTTTTTTACAAAAATGCACAGAAATGTGAAATGTTATTAAATCATTTCTGACTTTAGGTCTCTGGTTGGGACCCGGAAAAATGTGTATACAACAGAAATCAAAAGAAAATAATAATAATAATAATAATAATAATAATAATAATAATAATAATAATAATCGACACAGTAATATAGCTTGATTAACATTCATAGTTGTAACAAATATCTATTTTCGGCACAACCCGAAAAAAAAAGAAGTAAAATGAGGGGGGGCGGTCTGAAAGAGCTCCGAGTCCAAATTAGATCCCTGTTGGATGTAAAGGATGTTTTTGCGATGCAGGTACATAAATATGACGGCCATTAGCCGCACGTTCACCTGAAGCCAGCCTAATCCCACCCCTGTCGAAAATATTTTCCATCTCTGGGTATACAAATCACGGTGAAAATATCAGACAGACGGGTGTCACAAGAAAGATGATCGGGGCAATGTTGTGCATAACGCGGCAGTGAAAGAAGCAAGAGGCCAATGGTTCAGGTAGGGGTTTTTGCAGGAAAGGAACCTCAAGATGGATGCAGGGAGAGGGTTTTCGGACAGAGGTTAAGGTTTGGTTTAAGAAGTGTGCACTAGGAAAGAGAATCACATTTTCTTCTTGAATGGCCGGAGGAAATTGTGGAGGGGTAGTTAGAACTGAGTCAATGTCTGTAGTGAAGGCAGTCATAAAAAGAAGCTGATGATGAAGACGAACATGGAGATGGGGTTTAGGAAAACGACCAAAGGTTTATTGGATCCACCCAGTATCAGTCCGTCGTCCACTTCGTTTTCGAAAGGTGGTCACTGGTTTTGGACTAGAATTCTATAGATGTTCTTAAAAGGGTTAAGATTTCGAGACCTCTGTTCGATGGTTGGGTGAGCAGCCAAATAGATAGATAGATGGTTGAATGGTCGTGGCATTGTAACAAACGAATGGCGTGCATGATGGCAGAAAGGGAATGTATGAAAGAGAGGGGGGGTTGATAGGTGTGAGATATAGAGACCTTAGGAAAATATTAACTAAGAAGTTGAGAGAAAGACAGGGAGAAAGTTTGAATGCAGAAAGTAAAGAACAGAGAGAGAGAGAGAGAGAGACAGAGAGAGAGGGGGAGAGAGAGGAAGGAAAAATAAGAATAATAAAGTAAGAAATCGGACCAAAGAAAACAAGACAGAAATAGAAAGAAAGAAAGAAAGAAAGAAAGACAGGAATAGAAAGAAAGAAAGAAAGAAAGAAAGAAAGAAAGAAAGAAAGAAAGATACAAACAAACAAACAAACAAAGATAGGAATAGAAAGAAAGAAAGAAAGATACAAACAAACAAACAAACAAAGATAGGAATAGAAAGAAAGAAAGAAAGAAAGAAAGAAAGAAAGAAAGAAAGAAAGAAAGTCTAATGAGGGAGAGGAGGGAGAAAGATAGATTAAGGAACATTAATTACGGAGAGTGACAAATAAAGGTAAAGAAAGAAAGAAAGAAAGAAAGAAATAAATAAAGAAAGAAAGACAGAAAGAAAGAAAGACAGAAAGAATGACATTAATGGTTAATGGAGAAAGGAAAGAAAGATGGAAAGAATAATGGAAGATAATTCTAAAGAAAGAAAGAAAGAAAGAAAGAAAGGAAAGAAGGAAGAAAGAAAGAAAGAAAGAAAGGAAGAAAGAAAGGAATGAAGAAAGAAAGAAAGAAAGAAAGAAAGAAAGAAAGAAAGAAAGAAAGAAAGAAAGAAAGAAAGAAAGAAAGTCTAATGAGGGAGAGGAGGGAGAAAGAAAGATTAATGAACATTAATTACGGAGAGTGAAAAAAGATTGGCAAATAAAGGTAAAGAAAGAAAGAAAGAAAGATACAAACAAACAAACAAACAAACAAAGATAGGAATAGAAAGAAAGAAAGAAAGAAAGAAAGAAAGAAAGAAAGAAGAGAATATGGGGAATTTTTCAAAGTGAAAATAGGACCAAAGGTAAGAGATACTAAGATGGGAATAAAAGAAAGAAAGAAAGAAAGAAAGAAAGAAAGAAAGACAGACAGATGGGAATAGAAAAAAGAAAGAAAAACAGACAGCAATAGAAATAAATAAATAAATAAATAAATAAAGAAAGAAAGAAAGAAAGAAAGAAAAAAAAACAGGAGAGAATATGGGGAATTTTTGCAAAGTCAAAATAGGACCAAAGGTAAGAGATACTAAGATGGGAAAGAAAGAAAGAAAGAAAGAAAGAAAGAAAGAAAGAAAGAAAGACATATGGGAATAGAAAAGAAAGAAAGAAAGAAAGAAAGAAAGACATATGGGAATAGAAAAAAACAAAAAAAAACAGACAGCAATAGAAAGAAAGAAAGAAAGAAAGAAAGAAAGAAAGAAAGAAAGAAAGAAGAGAATATGGGGAATTTTTCAAAGTCAATATAGAACCAATGGTAAGAGAAACTAAGAAAGAAACTAAAGAAAGAAAGAATAAAAGAGAAGAGTGAAAGAGAATATAAAATGAAGGAAATAAAGAAAGAAAAGAAAAGGTGGAAATAAAATAAAAAAGGGAAAGAAAGAAAGAAAAAGGGGGGAAATAAAGATAAAAAGAAAAAGAGGGAAAGCAAATATTAAAAAAGAGCGAAAGAAGAAAGAAAAGAAAAAGAGGAAAGAAAATATAAAAAAGAGACAAAGAAAAAATGTAAGAAAAAATCCGAAACCATGAAGAGAAAAAGAAACATATACAGTAGCGTCCAAAACTAAGGGACAAAATTTTAAAACCTAATATTTGTTAGAAATAACAACTGTGAAAAGCTGAAATTTTGACAACTGGTAGTCGTTATCATCCATAATAACATACTAAAATTTGAATCATTTGCAATGGATAGAAAAAGAATTATAACAATTATTTATTTATTTTCAAATTTGGAACGTCCAAAAGTAAGGGACAAAATTGAGAAAAACAATGTAAACGGCAAAA
This sequence comes from Acanthosepion pharaonis, assembly GCA_903632075.3. Classification (NCBI taxonomy): domain Eukaryota; kingdom Metazoa; phylum Mollusca; class Cephalopoda; order Sepiida; family Sepiidae; genus Acanthosepion; species Acanthosepion pharaonis. The sequence continues at coordinate 230,359 of CAHIKZ030000287.1, forward strand.
AAAACCCCCAATAAATATACATGTACAATCAATATTTAGTAAATGAGCCCTTGCTCTCAATGACAGCTGCACATCTACTACAAGAACGAATCAGTTCTTGACAATCCTCGATACTAATTTTAGACCATTCTTCTTGAAGCTTCACCCACAAATCCTCCGTGTTAGTGGGATTTCTTTCCATAACGTTCACTCCTAAGGTCTTCCAAAGATTTTCTATTGGATTTAAGTCAGGACTTTGCGGTGGCCAATCCATAATTTCCAAATCTTGCTCGCTAAGGTAACTCATCACCACCTTTGCCTTGTGACATGGGGCATTATCTTACATAAAGGTATCCCTATCGAAACCTGAATTCTGTATGATTGGCACAACATGATCTTGAACAATGTTTTTATAGATCTGCGCGTTTACACGACTTTGTAACCGGACATGAGGCGTTGTACCTTGGCTAGAAAACATTCCAAATACCATGACGCTTCCGCCCCCAAACTTGACAGTTTTCTTAGTATACTTTGCACTTAATATTTCACCAATACGTCTCTTTACATTGTTTTTTCCATCATTTCCAAATAAATTAAACTTGCTTTCATCACTGAAAAATACTTTGCCCAATTTTCATATGTCCAAATTACATACCTGTTTGCAAACTCTAATCTCTTCTTCTTATTCTTCGAACTAACAAGTGGTTTCTTCCCTGGGGTTCGATTAAACAGCCTTATTTCTTGCAGTCGTCTACAAACAGTCTGTCTTGACACATTAACACATGAGGTACTATTCATAACCCTTTTAATTTCTGTGCAAGACTTTAATGACATACGCTGCATTATTCGATCTTCTCTTGCCGAAGTTTTGTGGGGTCTGCCGGTTTAAAAGCACTAACTATTTTGCCAGTATCATTGTAGGATTTAACAACCCTGCCTACAACACTCTTTGAACGTTTCACTTTCTCTGAAATCTCTCTAATGGTGTGCTTTTCCTTGTGTAGCTTCACAATAGCTTGTCTCACAGAGTAATCAAGTTTTTGGCGTTTCGCCATGGTGCCGGCTGATGCAACGTTTACAAATGACTAAGTAAGACTTATTCTTTAGAGGAAATCAAAGAATTTGAATATAGCATACTGTTTACTTTGTTTTTCTCAATTTTGTCCCTTACTTTTGGACGATCCTATTTTGAAAATAAATAAATAAATGCTATAATTCTTTTTCTATCCTTTGCAAATGATTCAAATTTTAGTATGTTATTATGGATGATAACGACTACCAGTTGTCAAAATTTCAGCTTTTCACATTTGTTATTTCTAACAAATATTAGGTTTTAAAATTTTGTCCCTTAGTTTTGGACGCTACTGTATAAAGAGAAAGAGCGAAATTAATGCAGAAAAGAAAGAAGAGAAGTAAGATTTTTGATTGGCTGATTTTGTTTTACGGCATATGAACTTCTATGGTATAAATCCATACTACTCAAAGTGTGAATCCGCGGACTGGTGCCGATATGCAAACCATCAGCTAACTGTATGCCATGCTAAAAAATCATTTGTAAAGTTTAAGGTTATATAATTTTTGTCTTAATAAACTTTTATTTTTATTTATTTTTTAAAACTTTTTATACGCTTTGACATTAAATTATTTTTTTTGCAAAAATAAATGGAAGATAAAAAACAGTCAACTTTTATCATATTCATTATATATATATATATATATATATATATATATTGAACCTTAAAAAATATTAAAAATTTAAAATCTTCAGACACACTGGGTTGTAGATTAATATTCTGTCGTTTTTATTATTATTATTTCATTTAGATTCCTCAACTAGTTTCAGCCAAAATTGCCATCATCAGGAGAAGAAATATTTCTGCTTGCTGGTAGCAGTAAACTGCAGAAATGAATTTCTTGATGATAAAAAATGAACTTTTGTCTGATATATATATATATATATATATATATATATATATATATATATATAGTTTATGAAAAAACTAGGTAATCCGTATGGGTAAACCTAAGGAGGATAAAATCCAGAGAGCTCAATGTAAATCCCGAGCAAATAATTTAAATAAAACAGAAAAACTTTAAGGTTCCCTGTAATAAATTATTTCTTACACAGCCTTTTAAAAAAGACTGCAGATCATCAGACTTTACTTCAAAAGAGGTTTGGAAAGTAAAAGTCTGATGATCCGCATCCTTTTAAAAGGGCTGTGAAATAATTTATTACAGGGAACCTAAAGTTTTCTGTTTTTATTTAAATTATATATATATATATATATATATATATATATATATATTTTTTCGGTATAAATTAATATTACCACGAAATATTACAGGCACATGACACATTGAGAAAAAATATGCTGGTCCGCCATATCAGATAGTTTGAGAAGCATTAGATTAAATAACCTATAGAGATCGATATACCGCTAAACAAAAATCAATTTCAAAATCTACATATTTGTAAATTTGTAGTTTCAGAGTAAATTTATTTTTAGATATATAATTTCTATATCATAAACTATATTATTGGTAATTTTACAATACAAATGTATTTTTATATATTTTTTTAATGTTACATTAATAATTATTTTGATATAAAATGTATTGTTGGTCATTTTATTATAAAAATGTACTGTTGATTTTTGTTTGGGAGTTAACTATTTGCCCATAGCTGGGACCCTAACAGGCGCTACTTCCACGGGTCAGGGTGAACCTGGGAACAGCAGTAATTAAGAGGTGGTTCCAAGCTCCTGAAAACTTCCATTCGCCCGATCAGGTGCCTTGCTGCCGGATGTACTTTATCGTCAGGACGATAAAAAGAAAGCGAATATATGGAAATGTATGAAGAGAAAAGAAGAAATAAAGAAAGGGAAAACAAGTGAGACCGGACATCTTTCCCTATTTGTTGTAGAGTAGTTTTCACAGTGGAGGCGTGTATTTCACTGAGTCGGTCCTAAAAAGGTTCGACGTACAAAACGTAGGGAACTTGAAATAAAAGTTAATGATGCAGCAATCTAGTTGTGGTGGTTGATACTTTAATGTCCGGCATCGACTGACTCAACAACTCACTGACAGTATTTAGTCACCCGCCCCTCACGAGGGCATCATGTGGCACAAGGCCGGTTTAACGTGGGATCACCGAGCCCGTGGGATCACCGAGCCCGTGGGCTCGGCCAAAAATATGCCCATTGAACCCGTATAAACGGGTTCAGGGTCGGTTTACCTCCCCGAAAGAGAATCCGTCCTTCGGCGTAGCCTCGTTCGGGTTCCTCTCCGCCCGAAGGCAGAGAGTTCAACCGGTCAGCTGGTCGTCCGACTTCAGACTGAACTCAGACCAACTCATTGAGGTTATTCAGTCACCCCCCCACGAGGGCGTCATGTGGCACAAGGCTTTTTAACGTGGGCTCGGCCAAAAATATGCCCATTGAACCCGTATAAACGGGTTCAGGGTCGGTTTACCTCCCCGAAATAGACTCCGCCCTTCGGCGTAGCCTCGTTCGGGTTCCTCTCCGCCCGAAGGCAGAGAGTTCAACCGGTCAGCTGGTCGTCCGACTTCAGACTGAACTCAGACCGACCCACTGAGCCCACTGGCGACTGCTACTACTTATTATCTGTGGGAGATTCTATTAACAATAGAATAGGTATGTTCCAGTATAACACTATTCCAATTTGTTATTTCGGGGCCAGATTTTCAGTCCTCTTTTTTTTACATTTTCCTGATAGCCTAACTTTTGTACTTGGTTCATTTTGACCAATCCAATATGTAAATTTGATATTAGCCTCTTGTGGACAAGTATATATTCCCTCTTCTTACAACTGTTCATTAGTCCTTTTTTCCAGCGTTCCTTTCTTACTTTATCCGGTACTTTCTGTCTCCCACCAACCGAATGTCACTAGTTTTATTTCCTCTTATTAAATTCACTTTTATGATAATAGTGAAATTATCTCTACTTTTTTTTACTATTATTTTATTGCAAGTTTGATTACATCCTTCTGTTAATCCCAGGAGAGATTAGTCGATATAATCGCCCAAGGTTTCATAAAATTTAGAATGTGAAATTATTTATTATGTGCCATATCCCCCTCAGGACGTAGACGATCATGGCTCTCCACAACTTCCTGTTCCTTGTAGCACTTAATAATCTTTCTCTTTCTGTTATTTCTCCCAAGCCCTGTACCGCCATCAATTTACTGGAGCTTATTATGTTATGCCTTATTTTCCTCTGCCCCTCTTGCTCTCTATCTGTTCCGTGAGTGTCATAGTTTCCAAGCCCTCTTTCCTCATTATGTGCCACAGAAACCACAATCGTTTCTTTCTGATGTTATATATTACATTACTTTTTGTTTCCATTTTCTCCCAAACTTGGATGTTGGCCACATATACGGTCCACGGTATACTCAAGATCCTTTGTATAGCTACATTTCTGTTACTTCAAGTCACTTCTTCATCTTTGGGGAGACCGTCCAGCAATCGCTGCCATATAGGAAGATAGATATCACGTAACAGTTTAATACTCTTTTTCTTGTTTCTAGGGCAATTTTCTTATTTCTTATTACTCTGCTTGGCTTTTGGAAGGCATCTTTGGCCATCCCAATACGCCTTCGGATTTCAGTGTTACACTTTCCGTCCTCAGATAAAACACTTACCAGGCATTTAAATTTCCTCACTTGTTTGATTTTGGCATCTTTGAGTTGCAATTCTCACTTTGGGTTCATCCATTCGCTAACAACTATGCATTCTGTCTTCTTGCAGTTGATGTTTAATCCTTTCTTCTCGTTTTCTTCGTCTACTATGGAGTTTTTGTAGTTTCTTTATGTGTCTCTTATCAGCACTATGTCATTTGCTTACCTTATGGTGTTAAGATTGTAGCATCAAATAATTAAGCTTCATTGGACTTCTTGTTCTCTCACAATTGCCTCGCTGTATAGGTTGAAAAAGTCCAGTGAGAAGTCACATCCTTGTCTTACACCCCGTTTTATTTTTTTTTTATATCTTCTGAACTGATTTTCTATCCGTATGAAGTCAGTTTGATGCCAGTATATTTTCTTGAATATTCTTATATCGTTCTCATATATACCAAGGTTGCTGGTGAAATTAGTAAATACTAAATACTTCAAACACCTCGGTGTATGTATCAGTTAAAATTGAACATAGAATAGTCTGCTTTAGGGATAGTTTCACCCAACACCACAATTGTCTACGAAGCCAAAACATTAACCCGAAAAGAATGTCTGATCGAGTCTTTCATATCGATGCAAGGCATGACCCCAAACCCGTTCAGAAATATATCAGCTTCATACAACCTGATTTCTAAGATCAATGGTTAAAAAATGACTTTGAGCGAGTGAAGCATGTGGGTCTTCGCGAAGACATTACTTTTTGAATCTTGCGAACTGGCGCTACACAATCGCAAAGAAAGAACTGTACCAAATAACAGAAACCACGTCACTTGAAAACTTGAAAAAGTTTTTCTTCAAACCTGAGGAACTGGCGCTAGAGAATCACAAACAAAGAAGAGTAGCAAACAACAGAAATCACATCATTTAAGGACTTTCAAAAGCAGGTCATCTTCAGACCTCGGAGGCTGGCGCTACAGAATCACAAACAAAGAACTGTAGAAAATAGCAGAAACCACATCACTTAAGGACTTTCAACAAATATTAGCACCAATAAAAGAAAATTGTCGGCATTAAATAACCCACTGAGGTTGATATACCGTAAAAAAAAATCCAAACCAAAGCCGAAGCGGTTAAAGCCACTTTTTTTTCAGCAATGCTCAAATCTTTCCGGATAGCACAATTTCCTTTATTAAGATTTCTCAAATATTCAAGGCGGTAGATGGTTAAGTACTTTTTAAAAAATAAACGGGGCGTCTATTCTAATATGTGCATCCACAAAATATAACATTTGAAATGATAAAAATATGTCGGATTAATTAACACCCCAACGAGTCATTTAATGCTGACCAGGTTCGTATGAATTAGGCGCTAATACCTTCGGGAAAGGTATGAATCGTCTTCTTCTCCCCCCCACTTATGGGTAAATAACAGGACAGACTGGGTTCTATAGTCTTGGATGGCAAATAGTCTAGGAGGAGGACAACTCTTAATTCAAAAACTGCGGAGGGTCGTTTGGGGACATTGTGGCACGTAGTACACCAAGTCTCTGTAATCGGCCCTTCAAAAAGTGTCGATAGTTCTGTACAAAACCTTCACCACTATAATCAAATCTCATGTGCTGGTTTCGGGCTGTCGGTTTCCTCGGAACTGATCTGCTTGACCCTCATAGGTCGAAAATCGACGGGAGAGTCGTATATATATATATATATATATATATATATATATATATATATATATATATATATTAAAACCTTAAATAAGTTTTCTCTGTTTCGAATAGATGGCGTTCCCAGAACTGCGTGTGTATAGTTTCAGATAGTAACGCATTCATAAGGAAATACTATAAGCAAGATTAAAATTCACTGTAGGTCTTTTCGCCGATGAGTAAACAACTTTGTTTCTCATAGCGTTACACATGTTGGATTTCGTGCAAAAAAAGTCTATTTGCTGTGTATTTTTCTATTTAAAATAAATCTGCAGCCTAAGCACGCAAAATTCTTGGTGAGCCCTACGGCGCCCATGCTCTGTCGGAAACAACATGCAGATATTGCTTTAGATGCTTTAAAAATAACGATTTTGATGTTCAAGATAACATCGGCGGCAAAGCCGAATATCCATGTTTCGAAGCTTCTGCCCTACATTTAGTGGGATCAGCTGCTCAAACCGACCGAAAATATTACGGGAGATCGGTATTGATGTCTCTGAGCCGAGCATTGAAGAAGAAACGGCCGCTATACGAGCAGAGACCCGACATGGTGATTTTGCAACATGACAACTCTAAGCCATATGTTACAAAACGGGTGAAAAATTATTTGGAAACGCTTAAATAGGAAGTTCTACCCGACCCGCTGTATTCACCAAATATTATGCCATCCGATTATCACTTGTTCCGATCGATGGCACATGGTCTGGCTGAGCCGCACTTTCATTCTTATGAAGATGCCAAAATTAGGTAAACTCGTGGTTATCCCCAAAAGACGTGTAGCTTTTCCGACGTGGAATTCAAACGAGAAAGAGGAAAAAATTAGTGGTTATTGATGTCTGGACAATACTTTCAGCAACATGTTTCCTAATTATTTTGTAAATAAAACATTATTTTTCATAAAAATCAGCGAAAACTTATTCAAGGTCCTAATATATATATATATATATATATATATATATATATATATATATATATACAAATGTAAGAGAATGAAGAGTAAGATTTCAGCGTTCAAAACATCAATTTAAAACAGGGCTCAATACAAAGTAGACCCGTAAATATTTATTTATTATACCGTGTTGCATTACAACATGCATATAACCACTATATGCATGTTCTAATGCAACACTGCGTAATAAATAAATAAATAATATATATATATATATGTGTGTGTGTCTGTAATATATATATGTGTGTGTGTGTGTGTGTGTGTGTGTGTGTGTGTGTGTGTGTGTGTGTGTGCATGTTAGTGCGTCTTTCTTATGTACTGAAAAATGACTATATGTCCTGGCTCGTTTGCCTGTTATTTTTATGAATTATAAATTAATCTAATAATCCCAGTTAAAATAATCTAATCCTCTTGACTTAATTATTTAAGTTGGACGCGTGCCGTTTTTACCTCATTAAAAGAAAATGAAAAGCATGTGCTTTTATTTTCATGTGAGCAAATAAACATTCCCCAACAAAAATCTTTCGAACGAATTAAACAGAATTAAATATATTTTCCCTCTAAATCTAAGTCAATAAAACAAGGAATCTTTATTAATTATAATTCTTAAAATATATATCTTTTGTTTGGATTGGTTTGGCTTATTTGGTTTTACGCCATATGGGTTATTTTAATGCTGAAAAGATTTTTTCTGATAGGTTCATATGAATAGAATATGTATTCTTTGTAAGAAATCTGTTTGTAGATCAGGTTTCATTGACACATTTTTGTAAAAAGGGTTTTTGTCAAGCGATTTTTTTTTCCTAAAATGTATTGCTGCTATTTTTACTATACAAATCTATTTTTATACTTTCATTGTGTTTTGACCTCAGTTTGGGGGTTAATTATTTACCCATAGCCGGGTCCCTAACAAATACTACCAACCCGGGTCAGACTTTGCTTCTCGATGTTGTTTATCGTCATACCCAGGACACCTTCTTTTTTCATTTCTCTATAACTTCTCATTTTATTGTTTCAAGAACTATAAAATAAAAAAGAGCAATTATTTCATGCCACTCTTCGATTCCTGCTGGAACCGTGTACACTATATTACGTATGTCTAAAATAATAAAACAAGGAATCTTTATTATTAATTCTGAAAATATATAAAATATTCCATCTTTTCTTTGGTTTGTTTTGTTTTACAGCATATAGGCTATTCAATGACGACGAGATTTTTAGGATAGGCTCGTAAGAATAGAATATGTATTCTTTGTAAGAAATCAGGTTGTAGATCAGGTTACATTGAAGTGTTTTGTAATACGCATTTTTGTCAAGAGTCCAATCTATTGCTGGTAATAATTTTTTTTTCAAAATTATATTGCTGGTATGTTTACTATAAAAAAAATCTATTTTAATACTTTCCTAATGTTTGAACCCCAATTTGGGCTACATCCACGTCTTGAGTAAGAAAATACATTACATCCAACAGCAAGGCCTCTGATCAGGAGGCTTTTAGGAGCGTGGAACCACCTCTTAATTGCTGGTGATCCCAGGTTCACCCCAACATGAGTGGTAGCAACTATTAGGATCCCAGCTATGGACAACTAGTTAACTCGTAACTCCCCAAACTGGGCTTAAAACACTATGCAAGTGTAAAAATAGGTAATACCAGCAATACTTTTTTGTAAAATAGTTTTAGCGATAAATTTTTGAAGGAAACATTATTACCAGAAGTCCATTATAAACAGAAGTATATTTGTGGAGCAATAGATTTTTCGAAAAAAAAATATATTACCAGCAATACATTTTTGAAAAAAAATATTACCAGCAATAAAAAATTAAATTGAGATTGATATGCCGCAAAACAAAAGAAGCCAAACCAAACCAAACCCAATTTTGGGCTTCACTTCTTGCCCGTAGCTGGGACTGTAACAGGTGCTACCACCTCGGATCAAACTTGATCTGGGAAGAACAACGAGTAAACAAATAGAGACGTTGGACTTATGGTTATAAGGAAATCTACTAACTTTAAATCGATAAAATTAGAAAAATACATAAACCTGAAAGCCTGAACTTAAAAAAAATCTTTTTTATAATATACAATCTTACAGCGTGCAAATTAGTATAACTGACATTGGTTTATACAGAGACGATGTATTTATGGTTATAAGGAAATCTACTAACTTTAAATCGATAAAATTAGAAAAATACATAAACCTGAAAGCCTGAACTTAAAAAAAATCTTTTTTATAATATACAATCTTACAGCGTGCAAATTAGTATAACTGACATTGGTTTATACAGAGACGATGTATTTATGGTTATAAGGTAATCTACTAACTTTAAATCGATAAAATTAGAAAATACATAAACCTGAAAGCCTGAACTTAAAAAAATTTTTATAATATACAATCTTACAGCGTGCAAATTAGTATAACTGACATTGGTTTATACAGAGACGATGTATTTATGGTTATAAGGAAATCTACTGACTTTAAATCGATAAAATTAGAAAAATACATAAACCTGAAAGCCTGAACTTAAAAAAAATCTTTTTTTATAATATACAATCTTACAGCGTGCAAATTAGTATAACTGACATTGGTTTATACAGAGACGATGTATTTATGGTTATAAGGTAATCTACTAACTTTAAATCGATAAAATTAGGAAATACATAAACCTGAAAGCCTGAACTTAAAAAAAAAATCTTTTTTATAATATACAATCTTACAGTGCAAATTAGTATAACTGACATTGGTTTATACAGAGACGATGTATTTATGGTTATAAGGAAATCTACTAACTTTAAATCGATAAAATTAGAAAAATACATAAACCTGAAAGCCTGAACTTAAAAAAAATCTTTTTTATAATATACAATCTTACAGCGTGCAAATTAGTATAACTGACATTGGTTTATACAGAGACGATGTATTTATGGTTATAAGGTAATCTACTAACTTTAAATCGATAAAATTAGGAAAATACATAAAAATGAAAGCCTGAACTTAAAAAAAATCTTTTTTTATATTATACAATCTTACAGCGTGCAAATTAGTATAACTGACATTGGTTTATACAGTGATGATGTATTTATGGTTATAAGGTAATCTACTAACTTTAAAATCGATAAAATTAGGAACATACATAAAAATGAAAGCCTGAACTTTAAAAAAAATCTCTTTTTATATTATACAATCTTACAGCGTGCAAATTAGTATAACTGACATTGGTTTATACAGAGACGATGTACTTATGGTTATAAGGAAATCTACGAACTTTAAAATCGACAAAATTAGAAAGAATCTAAAAGCCTGAACTTAAAAATTACGAATAAGCACGAAATTAAAAAAAAATTAACTTCCTTGATATAACATTAGATTTAATAAAATATGTATACATACCATATAAAAAACCCAAAACCAAACATTTATATATACATCCTAAATCAAATTATCCTCCATCGATAATTAAGCATATACCTTTATCTATCGGAAAAAGAATAAGTGCAAATTCAGTAAATGAGAAGATTTTCTATTAACATATTAATTTCTATAATAAAGCTCTAAAACATAGTGGCTACAAAACCCCAAAACTAACTTTTATAAAAAAGGAAAATGGAAAGCATAGAAAACACAGAAGTAGAAAAATAATTTGGCATACACCCCATATAACCATATAGTAAATTAGGACAAAAATTCCTTGCACTTAAGCACTTTCCTAGAAAGAGAAAGTAAACTAAGTACTATTTTCAATAAAAATACATTAAAATTAAGTTAGAGCTGGACTGAAAACTTAGAAAAAAATTATTAAGAAACATAATGCTAACATCTTCAATAAACACTTAGACCAAAACCAAGAAAATTTAGACAATATAAAAAAATAAAAATGAAAACAGATGTAGATAAACAAAAATTATGTAACTTTAGAAACCCTCATAACTGACTTATACAAATAAATGTCGCACGGAATTATTAGTATACCAATGCAATATCTCATCTATTGTGAATCCCGAAAACATAAAAATCTATATAGGTTACACACGCCATGAGTTCAAAAAGCGGTTCAATCAACACCAAACTTCATTGAGGATAAATAAGTACAGAAATCAGACATCGCTCTCAAAGTATTTCTGGCACTTAAAAGAATCCAGTCAAACACCTACAGTAAAATGGAAATTAATAAGAAAAGCTAGAATATGTAGGTCATTAAATGACCCATGTCCTTTGTGCATACATGAGAAACTATATATTGCTAAGTTTATAAAAAATAAAAATTTTCTGAATCAGAGTAATGAAATAGATATTTGCCGTTATTGTCAAAAATTTTCCTTAAATAATATTTAAAAATAGAATTAAAAAATGAGAGCTGGTTATATACATACTTATATTTGATATGAAAAAATAAATTTAAATAATGCAAGTAATTCTATTTACTTGTTTTTAAAAAGAAATATAGTCTATTAGTAATTAAGAGTAAAAATATTTTAAAATTGTAGTTAAATAAAATGTATTCTAAACTTTTAAACACTCCTAGAAAGAATCTTTACGTATATACAAGTAAGAACAAAATGCCGAAAAACTTTTAGCCGTTAATAATAATAATAAAAAAACCCAGACGACATGTATTTAACGGATGTCAGAATTCATTGAAAAATAAACCCCTACCCTCCCTAAACTTAACCTCTTTTTCGAACGTAACTCATAATTGATACAACAATAGTTAATAAAAATGAACACGCTACCGACCCTGTCAGAATGATGGATTTCTCTGTATCTTTGGAAAGAGTAAATCATGAATTTATATGTGCGTTTAAAACTCAGCAAATTGAAAAAATAAGTTATTCTAATATTCGCTTGAAGATGAAACGGAACTAATGCTTTTAATTTAATTATATAATTAAATTGAAAGTTTTTAGCTTCCATTTTCTGAAACATGGTTATTACTGTGTAGCGAAAAACATTTAAAATCAGTTAATTTATAATATATATATTTATTTATATTATATATATATATATATATATATATATATATATATATATATATATATGTGTGTGTGTGTGTGTATGAAAATATAGAAAATAGGAAAAGAACTCGTTAGGTAAATAATCCAAAGTTCTTTAGTATTTTTGTTATTATTTTTAAAAAATAGTGCTCGATACAAAAGTAGAGCATAACTATAATTATTTATTTAAAATATGATTCCAACTCTTTGACATAAGAGGTTTCGTGTTTCAAAACAAGAGCCGAAAAATTCAATATAATTATTTGAATTAAATTGAATTAAAGTAAGCTCTGTTCCATCTTCAAACGAAATTTTTTTTGGAATAACTTATTTCTGAAATTTACGTGTTTTAATAGTATATTCATAATTGAAATCAAAATTTCCATGGTAACAGAAAGGGCGGATTTTTTAAAATAGGTAGGGGCGTGTTGGGTGTTAATAATACGTATAAGTATAAAGTTATTTCATAGATGTCAAGTCAGGGTAAGAAGTGGGTGTCTAAATTTGAAACGGAAGATGTTTTCGCCTTGTCTGGTTTACGTGTCTATGGAGATTTATTTATTTATTTATTTTATTTATTTATGAAAGAGATTTGTGCATATAAACGACTTTTAGACGACTTCATAAAGGGTTATCTTTTTTTGTAGGGTATTTAAACTATATATTTGGGCTATGGATTATAAAAGTTATTATATTGTATGCTTGTTTTTAGCTAATTATTCAGTGCATACATTTGATGATGTCGGCAAAAAACCGTTAACTTATGTCTATTGTTTAATCGATTTTTATTATTTAGAAACTTAATAATGTGCAGTTTCTCGTGGAGGCACAAAGGGCATGGGTCATACCAAGCTTTACAAGTTCTAGTCCTATTTATAATTTCCATTTTACTTTAGATGTCCTATTTATTTCCTTCAGATGCCAAAAATATTTTGATAGGAAGTCTGATTTCTTTTATTTATATTGTTGAAAGAGCACTTATGCTGCCTCCATCTGGCTTTAAAATCATTCTTCGTGGACCCAATGTATATCATATTAGTATTAGGACTCTCAGTGGATGATAAAGTACATTGGTATACCACAGATTTGATGCAGCATTTATTTTCTAAAGGGCAGTCTTCTGGGTTTCTACAATCACGTAATTTTTCACTGTTATTGTCTGATTTTAAGTGTAGGGTTTTATTAATACTATTCAGGCATGTTCAAGATTTTATTATTGTGTTTTTTTTTTATTATACCTTCTAGATTTTCAGTGCAGCTGTAACTCAATTTTAGGGTGTTCTTATTAAATATATTACTAAGCCTACTATTGGCGGGGAAGTGTTTATCAATTAGAGCTAAGAATTTCTGTCCTAGTTTAATACTAACCATTTGGTTGAACGGAGGGGTATACCAAATGATTTTTCTTTTCCTGTTTTTTTCTTTTGGCCAGTGCAGTTGTCTCTATAGTTAATGTTCGCATTTTTATAACCACTATTTTTTAGGGCAGCGTTATAGAAGCCATTGTGTTGTTGGAATATTTCTTTGTTAGCGGAGTTAATGCTAATTCTATTTTCTATTGATAAGGGTATATGTTTAATTATGGATGGAGGGTGGTTTGACTTCGGCTGTATATATAAGGGGTTACCATTTGGTTTACTATAAGTTTGGTATGTGTCGCGTGGTAAGTCTAGAGTTACGTCGAGGAAATTTACCCTTTTCAAATTAGAAGAGACAATTATCTTTAAGTTTAGATTTTTAAATTCACTAAAAATAATTTTTCTGATTTTCTCTATCTTAAAACTAGTAGAACTCCTCAACACCATGAACCCGTCATCTCTATACAGTCCGATGTTTTTAATATCAATTTCGCGGTGTGCCGTTAAGTTGTACAGTATTAAAAGAACCAACAAGGTCAGAAGACTCTGCAGAGTCTAATGATCCCATAGTGATGTCAAACAGGTCGTTATTGTTTTTTATTCATTGATCTCCATTATGAATGAGGACAGATTTTTTTTGCGCTGAGGATTATAGCTGTTTCTTCCTTTGTCAGGTTAGAATACACAGCAGCAAAGTCCAGTGCAGTCGTAAATAGATCCTTCGAAATTGATGGGTAGTAATCCACGATATCGAACTGTATTAGGGTGCAATTCGGTTTATCATCAATATAGTTAAACCATTTGATGACATCTTTAGTATTGATCCATAATTTTAATTCAAGTTGTTTTTTTTATTTGGCAAGTAATTCTTTCCAGGATCCTTTTGCTGATCTTTCCTATGTCGGGTCGGGTAGGATTATATATATATATATATATATATATATATATATATACGCTTCATACACTGGAGAGCGTAAAGATAACACCTCTGAAGTCTCTCCAGACCCACAAATACCTCCATGTCTAATAATTATATTCCATCAATACGAGCTTTTACTACAAAGTTATTACTACTCGAATTTCATTTTTATATTTTTACTTTTAATTCCAGTACACGAGTGTGATACACCATTATTATTATTATTTTTTTTACTAATTCGATGCTATCTTATTTTGTTGCTTTTTATCACAGAAGTATGGAGATATACACTGTATACATAGACTATTTTATTACTATTTTGATTTAGTCTTTTTTGTTCCTTTTTATCGCATAACTATTATATATTACGAGAATACTTTTATTACTAATTTGATCCCATCTTATTATTGTTGCTTTTGTACCAACATTCTTGCTCAATACGCATTCTTCATCTTCTTCTTCTTCTTCTTTTTCTTCTTCTTCTTCTTCTTATTATTATTATTATTATTATTATTTTCCTTTGATTTCTGGTGTGTACTTTCCGGGTCCTGACCAGAGACCTAAGGTCAGAAATGGCATCATTACATTTTCCACTGAGCAGTTTTGAAAAATAAATCACACGTATTTTACATAGATAAAAACTTGGGCTGTATTTGTGAGTACAATTTTTGTATCTCCCCAAGGCATGGGCTACCAAGGTTTATCATTATTATTATTATTATTGTCAATTTGATTCGATCATATTATTGTCATTTTTTATTCCAACACACTTGGTCAATACACTTCTTCTTCTTCTTCTTCTTCTTCTTCTTCTAATTACTGATATTATTCCATCTTAATATTGTTGCCTTTAATCAGAATGCACTAGGCCAACACGCTCTAATTTATTACTATCGTTATATTAATAGCTTTATTTCATCATACTTGATGCGTTTTAGCAATATAATCTCGGACACTTAATGAGGAAAAAGGGTTTGGAGAATATGACACTCACAGGACATAATGCAGGCAAGAAAGATAGTAGAATTCAGCGTGTAACTTGTATAACGATCTTATTTGACTGGTTGGCAGAAAAGTGCGTGACTAGAAGGGTGAGTGAAGATAAGAAGAAAAAGAAGAAGAAAAAGAAGAAGGAGTAGGAAAACCAGGAGGAGGAGAGGAGGAGGGAGAGGATGAGAAGAAGAAGAAGAAGAAGATCTCAAAAAAGATTTCAGCGTCATTAGAAACATTAGAAAAGAATTTCTTGGACAGAAATCTAACGTGAACAGAGAGCAAGATGGTCGTGGACGAAAGACTAGAAAGGTCAGTGGTCTGAGGTCAGTGACATTTATTTACCCCTGAGAGTAGACATTGTGAGTGATTTGTCCAGTTTCTGATTAATATCCTCGTCTTGAAACGACATTTGGACAAGGGAAATAAGCAGCTAATAAGTGAAGGAAATTAGGTGTAATTCCAAGGAAGAAGTCGTCTCTTGCGGTTATGTCGTATACATTTATAATGGCTTTTTAAAAATCCTATCACCTCATGCAAGGCAAAAAAGCCACTCAGATATAACATTGCATTTAATTTCTTTAAAATCAAAGTTGGCTGGAAAGCATATATTCGGAAGAGAGTTCAACACGCAAGAAATATGAGGAAAGAAACTGTTAGCATAGAACTTACGGTTACATTTTGCCATTTCAACTGTGATTTGCTAAGACGTTGCTGCCAATCTAGTGCTGCAATTAAATTCATAAAGTCTTGGTATCACAGAGCGAAGATGCCATCCGAATAATTAACATGGACGTGTAGTTGACCGTGGTGGGGAAGATATAAAGAACAAACGTGGCTTAAAATTTCCTGCTAGCCGGTCCAGCTACATGTGAATGTTGGACTTTAATTAAGTCCAAAGAAGACAAAGAAAACAAACAAGACCGATAATTATATATAAACAAATATATGTATTAACAACAAGTTATAAGCACATAGACAGTTACATTGAGTTTGTGTGGTGAATATTATGTGTGTGCATTATGGTGAATGTTCGTACGTACGTGTATTGGTGTTGTTCTTAGCGTGTTCTCAGAATTTGTGAAACGTTGTATTGGTGAGAGCTCACATATTGGTATTAGCTGAAATGAAGAAAGAAGAGACAAGAATTACCTCACCTCAACGCGAGGTGGGTACGGCCCAAGGCCTGAGGGAAAAGAGAGATCGAGGCAAAAGGTCACCCGTATTTATAGCAATGGAAGAGAGACTCCTGGTGAAGGATTAAGGAACTAAGGAGGAGCTAACTCCGACAGACGTATTAAGCTAACTCAGGACGTAAGTGAATGTATTGGATTCGGCTGGAATTCGAACTTAGCTCTCGGAATCCGCAATCGGAACCGCTATCCACTACTCCACGAGAGTAGGAGGTACGCTGAAGGAGTAGATAACGATGGAGTAGTGGATTACGTGCTAATACCATTGGGAAAGGTATTAATCCTCTCTTTCTCCCTCTAGCTATGTGTAAATAGAAGGAGAGACACAGTTCTATAGCCTTGGATGGCAACTAGACTAGGAGAAGGACAACTCTAAATTCAAAACCTGCGGAGGGTGGTTTGGGGACCTTGTAGCACGTAGTGCACCAAGTCTCTGTATTCGGCCCTTCAAAAAGTGTGGATGGTCCTGCACGAAACCTTCACCACTATAATCGAATACTATGTGATGGTGTCTGGCTATCGGTTCCTAGGAACAGAGCTGCTTGACCCTCATACGTTGAATTCACCATATATATATATATATATATATATATATATATATTATTATCATTATTATTATTATTATTATTAAATAATGCATCTTAATTAATTGTAAAATGTATTAGATGTTCGGCCCATATTGCTTGCAAGTACTTTCGGTGAAAACATTTACCATCCTCAGGAATAGATTTTTTTTTCCTCAATTTTAGGTAATTTCGGGTAAAAATCCAAGACGAAAATAAATAGTTGTTTTACTAAAAAGTTAAGTTAAGAATTGTACAATTAATAAAAACAAGGATCGTGTCATTCAGCTAGTGGTCAGTGAGTTAATGCCATCTTAGTCTGTTAGCGAAGTGAGTTCGCCATTAATTACATTATTGACAATGAGGTCAACACGAACTGGTAACAGTTTGTTTTATGTAATATTCAGGCCCTCGGAAGATTTTATTGAAGCAGGAAACTGATTCTCTACTCTTGCACTTGACTTAAGGTACCACCTATATATTTACATTCGCCCCATCTCTGATATTGAGCACTTATGTCCATAAATTTATATGTTAGTTATTTTTTAGTTCCTTCATACAGTAAAATATATAGTTAATATATATATATATATATATATATATATATATATATATATATTTTCCTCATATAGTAAATCTGAAATTTCCTGTTTTTTTTTTTTTTGTTTTTTTTTTCTATGGGGCAACCAGTAGTATATATTTTGAGCGTTGTTAAATTAAAAAAAAAAGAAACCTAAGGAGATTTTTATCTCTGTTTATTTTGTCAGATAAAATTCTCATATTTACCTTCACAATATATATATTGTCAGACTTTGTCCATTTCATAATGTGTGACTTCATTTGTTTACATTTGGATACGCCATGAGCAGATATGAATGTACGTGAGAGAATCATGGAAGACTGTAGTTTAAAGTCAGTAAAATCGACCTGGCTAACCGAACGCTCCTCTGTGGCCCAATCGGTTAAGGCACGTCAGGCTATATGACGATTCCGCATAGGATACAGGTTCGATTCCTATCAGAGGAGGAATATTTTCTATCAAAAATCACTTGGACATTCAGGCCGATAAATGTTGTTTAATACTGTTTATCTTAAGCAGACCATCTACTTAAATATTTGTATCTATAAAAAAAAGAATATATATATATATAAAGACACATGTCTTAGGTTTGATTGAAATGGATAAATTCTGTATTAGTTTTTCGACTGTTTTTTTTTAAGCTTTCATAGTTAAATTTCTATTTCTGAAAAGAACCCTGTTCACACCGGGGTTGACAAGATAGACGACTGATATCTTCCTCTTCCGAAATAGGCTATTCCACATATGAGGTTATTTTGGATTTTATTGTTTAAAATTTTTGCTCTGTTTTAAAAAATAGATTGAGCTCTTTTTGTGGATCAATTTTAATATTTTATATTACTAGGATCCTCTTGGATTATATAGCAAAGGATTTATTACCATTACCATATATATATATATATATATATATATATATATATATATATATATATATATATATGCGTGTTAGTGTGTGTGTAAAGATCACGTTTATTATTTTATTTGAAAGAGTTTTTGTTTGTTTTTTTTTCTTCTGAAAGAATCGCAAATCATCTCGTTGGTTTCTTCCAATCACAACGCTAAAAGAGAACGGCGAGAGGGTTGGCGTTCAGCGAGGTAGACTTGGTCTGCGGAAATGGAATCCTTATCTCGGCAGACTGACTTGGTGTCGGATTGCATTGCTATTCGGGCACTTTGATATATCGATCGACTGACGTAGGCCGATATCGAACATTCCCCTGATAGATCCGTTTGGAAGACAGAGGAAATCTGTTCAAGGCAAAAGACTCCCTTTGCGAATTCTATCTTCTTATTTTCCCTCTCATTTTAACCTTCTATAAAGTTTCTTTCTTTCTTTCTCTCTTTCTTTCTCTCTGTCTTTCTTGCTCTCTTTCTTTATTCATTTTTTGTCCTTCTAACCGCTTCTCTACCTTGCTGTCTTTTTCGCATTGTTACTGTTGGCTGCCTATCTCCCTTTATTCGCTTTACTCCTTTCTTTTTCCTTCTGTTTTGTTTTTCATCATACATTTTCTTTCGTCTTTATTTCTTTCTTTCTTTCTTTCTTTCTTTCTTCGAAATTTCTTCGTCTTTGTTTATTTGTTTTTTTATTCCTTGCTTTTTCTTTTCCTTCTTTCTTAAGTATTTCCTGTTTCTTGTTTTGTTTAATTCTTTCATTGATTCCTTATTATTGTATATCTTTTTCTTTTCTTTCTTCATTACTTTCATTCTCTGTTCCTTTCGGTACCTCTTTTTCTCAATTTTTAAATTATTTTCTTTATTCCTGTCTTTCTTTCTTTCTTTCTTTCTTTCTTTCTTCCCTTTTGATATCCTTAGCTTTTCTTTCTTTCTTTCCACCCTTTTGACATCCTTAGCATTTCTTTCTTTCTTTCTTTTTGACATCCTTGGCATTTCTTTCTTTCTTTCTTTCTTTCTTTCTTTCTTTCTTTCTTCCCTTTTGATATCCTTAGCTTTTCTTTCTTTCTTTCCTCCCTTTTGACATCCTTAGCATTTCTTTCTTTTTTTTTTTTTTTTTGACGTTCTTGGCATTTCTTTTTTTTTCTTTCTTTTTTCTTTCTTTTCTCTTTCTTTCTTTCTTTCTTTCTTTCTTTCTTTCTTTCTTTCTTTTTTCCCTTTTGATATCCTTAGCTTTTCTTTCTTTCTTTCCGCCCTTTTGACATCATTAGCATTTCTTTCTTTCTTTCTTTCTTTCTTTCTTTCTTTCTTTTTTTCTTTCTTTCTTTCTTTCTTCAGTCCGTCCTTCCATAATTCCTTTATTCTGCCTTTTCTTACTTTTTTTTTCCTTCATCTTCATTTTTTATTTGATAGCTTCGTCCTTTCTTTTTCGTTTCGCTTGTCCTTTGGATTTCATTCTTCCTTGTTTTTCTTTGTTTCTTTCTTCATTTGTTTACTTGATAGCTTTGTCATTTCTTTATTTTTCTTTTCTTTCTCTGTTTTCTTTCTTTTATTCATTCTTTCTTTGTTCAGTTCGTCATTCCCTAGTGCCTTTGTTTTTCTAATTCATTCATTCAGTCATTTATTCTTTCTTTCTTTCTTTCTTTCTTTCTTTCTTTCTTTCTTTCTTTCTTTCTTCAGTCAGACATTCACTAATTCCTTTCTTTCTTTCTTTTTTTCTCTCTTTCTTTCTTTTCTTTCTTTCTTTCTTTCTTTCTTTCTTTCTTTCTTTCTTTAGTTCGTCATTCCCTAATTCCTTCCATTCTTTCTCCCTTCCTTGCTTCGGTCCGTCATTCCCTAATTCCTTTGTTTTTTAATTATTTTAGACTTTCTTTCTTTCTTTCTTTCTTTCTTTCTTTCTTTCTTTCTTTCTTAATTCTTTTTGTCTTTTTTCTTTCTTTCTTTCTTCATTCCCTAATTCCATTCTTTCTTTCTTTTTCAGTCTGTCATTCCCTAATTTTTTTCTTTCTTTCTTTCTTTTTTTCGTTCTTTCTTAATTCTTTTTGTCTTTTTTCTTTCTTTCTTTCTATCATCATTCCTTAATTCCTTTCGTTCTTTCTTTCTTTCTTTGATTCGTCATTCCCTAATTTCTTTCTTTCTTTCTTTAGTTCGTCAGTCCTTAATTCCTTCCATTCTTTCTCCCTTCCTTGCTTTGGTCCGTCATTCCCTAATTCCTTTCTTTTTTAATTATCTTAGACTTTCTTTCTCTCTTTCTTTCTTTCTTTTTTTTTTCTTCCTTAATTCTTTTTGTCTTTTTTCTTTCTTTCTTTCTCTCTCTCTTTCATCATTCCCTAATTCCTTTCTTTCTTTCTTTCTTTTTCAGTCCGCCATCCCCTAATTTCTTTCTTTTTTTCTTTCTTTCTTTCTTTCTTTCTTTCTTTCTTTCTTTTCTTTTTTCTTCGTTCGTTTGTTCGTTCTTTCTTTCTTTCTTTCTTTCTTTCCGTTGACCTTCTATAACCTCTTTTTTCTTTCTTTTTCCTTCATCTCCGTATCTTTCTTTACTAATTTCATCTTCGAATTTAACCCCCACCTCACACACACACTATTTTTAATCTCTTTTTTTTATTCAATTCATTTCTGTCTTCCCTTCTCTCTATCGCTGTAATTCATTTCTGATGCAAACACTGTTCCAAATTCTTCCCCACGACCATCTTGCATTCTCACATCAGTTCATTTCTCCCCTTTCTTCGTGTTTCTCTTTTATTTTTGTGCCTCCGGCCATCATAGTCTATTGTTCGATTATCTCCCTTGAGAAGGTAGCTCTCTTAGCTATAATCCGACAAAGGTAATAACTTTCCAAACATAACTTGAACGACTATACGTAGAACAATGCGAAACACTGCTATTTCTGCAACTTCTTAGATCACCATTGATACATACTCAGCAAAAAATATATATACCTTCCTTTAGATATAATGGATATTTTATTTATTAAACCGGCAGATTTTATCAACTTAGACATTTTTTTAGTGGGTACGCTGTATTTATTAAGCAGTATATTATGTATTTTCGTCTACCAGTTTGAATATTTGAGGTATCTTATTACAGAAAATTATTTATTTATTACACATGAATGATAATTGTAGGCTTATATTGTATATCTGGTGTTCGTGATTACTTGTATCATGCGACTGGGGTCCATGACGGTTAGCTAAACTCCTCTCTACACCAACATTAAAGTGCTAAGTCACAGGATAGAAAAAGCTTTCCTATATGTTGTGAAAGGTCAAAAAATTCGTCACAATTGAAAAATAAGACAAAATAAGAAAGCCGAGATGCTCATGAACGCTTAGAATATCACGGACAGAATATGGGACAGATTAACTGCTCTAAAAAGGATATAAGGAAACAATTTTTTGACTATCGGTCACCCAATGAGGAACAAAATATTTACCCATCAATATACTGCAGAATATGTTTTTCAAAATACTTGTGTTTCTTTTCTTGAATCCAGTTTTTTAGACAATTACTGTACAAGAGGAAATACACTAGACACAGGAATATATTTGAATGACTGCGTTACTACATCCACTCGGACATTTACATCCCTCTTTTACTCAGACTATCACGCCAACTGACTACATTTTATTTATACAAGGCGAACCGACCTAGTGGCAGACATAAAATGTACTCGAATATTTAATAGGAAAATGCTCGGCTCTCTTTGAATGTGTGTTACTGGAAGAGTATAAAATATCTAAAAACTCTATAGCTACACATGCTTAAAAACTAAAATAACTGAAATGTAATATAATATATATATATATATATATATATATATATATATATATATATATATTAAGAATTGGACAAAAGTCAAACAATTTATTAAAGACATTTTTATGTTTAACATTCTTTTTATAGATACAAGTATTTAAGTAAATGCTCTGTTTATAATAAACAGTATTAAATAACATTTACCGGCCTGAATGTCCGAGAAATTTTCATAGAAAATATTCGTCCTTTGACAGGATTCGAACCTGCATCCTATACGGAACCGTCATTTACTCTGATGTGGCCGAGTCGGTTAAGGCACGTCAGCGTAAATGACGGTTTGACTGAATATTGCGGCATCATCTAGACCACTTATATTAGCTTTCATTACATATGCAAATCAGGCAAGTTTTTAAATGCAAAACTCTATTTTCATGGAATATATATATATATATATATATATATATATATATATATATATATATATATATATAAAAAGATAGACTCTAAAAGCATGCTTCCCCAACAACTATAATTTTAACCTTTTCAAATTTAGGGTTGAATGTTATCTTTCCCGTATCAGCATAAACTGTGCCTCATAGTCTGATACTTGTAAAGGGTAAACAACATTGCACCAAAAAAATATATATATATATATATATATATATATATATATATATATATAATATGCTTCTTCTCTCTCTCTCTCTCTCTCTCTCTCTCTCTCTCTGTGTGTGTGTGTGTTGTGCATGAGAAACTCACACGTGTGTGTGGCAATTATCGGATGCACACACTTAAACACACTAAGTTTAAAATACAGTGATGCTGATAACCCCACTAAGAAATGACTTCCGGATATAAGGAATTGGTTACAAAGTCCGGATATGAGGGGTTATATTTAGATTAAAATAAAAGAACTGAAAGAAGTTTTAAAATTCATTTTCAGTGTTTTATAGGAAACTAAATAAGCTAATGGTGAGTGAAATATAACGGAATTGATTTTAAGGAAAAAGAAATAAATTATGTAATGTTAATGAAAATTCATTAAATTATGTCTGCCACGTATGCAAAACAAATAATGCAACGAGGGTTTTTTAATCGCTGTTGCATGATGATTCTCAACATTTTTCCTCATTTCGTTTTGCTTTTGTTCTTGAAATGTTTTAGACAAAAGACACTGCTTTTAACCCTGCGTGCGTTATTGCAATCGTCATAGTTGAATGCTGGCTTTCTTTCCATAAAACTGAAAACCTTTTCAATAGCTTTTTCTATTTCAGTCCAGGTTTCATCACAATCATGTTTTTTTTTTATTTCCTTGTTCATTGTGAGTGTGAAAGCTGGAGAAAAACATGTCCAGATATGCGGGATTCCGGATATGCGGGATTCCGGATTTGAGAGGTTCCGGATTTGAGAGGTTCCGGATATGAGAGATTCCGGATATGAGAGATTCCGGATTTGAGAGGTTCCGGATATGAGAGGTTCCGGATATGCGGGATTCCGGATATGCGGGATTCTACTGTAATTGGAATAATTAAAACAATTGGAATAATATACCACCCTTAAACTCAGAGAGTGCATTTAGTAAATAATAAACAATTTAAATACATTGATTTCTTGATTAGTTATTAGAAATTTAGTATATGAGATAAGGAATTGAACATAAAATAGGCTGTGTTAGTGGCAATTAACATGAATATTTAGTCACTGTAATCATTAATTAATGACATGTTCGATCCAGGCGCCTTGCTGCTGGAGGACGTTTGCCACTCTGGCAACTGAAAATGTTCACGACTCTCTCCAACATGTCTGTCGGAATTCTCCTGATTACTATCTTGGTGTTTTTCTTTTAGCCTGTCAATTGTGTCTGGTTTGCCATCATAGACTCTCTCCTTCAAGATATTTAAAAGAAAAAACTTGTAGTTCCAACGAATGATTTATTTCATAGAAATATTTCGACTAGGAGTTGTCAGTCTTGGTTACTCCTTAATTTGAGTAAAACAGTGAAAATAAACTAGAAACGCTTAAGAATTCAAATCAAGGAAAAAAAACGAGGTGATGACGTTTACAAAGTAATAGCAAGTTGACGCGTAAAAAAAAGAAAATTTTACCATTTTTTCACCTTTGTTTGTGTGTGTGCGTGTAAGCATTCAGACATAATAAAATATATATATATATATATATATATATATATATATATATATATATATATATATAAGAATATAAGAAAATAAGAAAGAATAAGAAAAAAAAGTCAAAAGGGGTTGAAAATATTTTAATGTTTTAATGTCCAAAAGCAACTGAAAATGTCCACGACTCCCTCCAACATGCCATTCGGAATTCTCCTGATTTCGATCTTGGTGTTTTTTCTTTCAGTCTGTCAATTGTGTCTGGCTTGCCTTCATAGACTCTCTCCTTTAAGTAGACCCAGAGAAAGTAGTACGGCGGGCTCAGATAAGGAGAGTAGGGTGACCATGTATTGTCAGTACTCCTTGAGATTAATTGATATCCAAGAAAAAAAAAAAAACTCTTTCTCTCTCGATAACAGTAACGACGTGATTATAACGTAGATGTCGAAGATATTTAAAAGAAAATAACTTCTAGTTCCAACTAATGATTTATTTTATGGAAATACTAGCAGGAGAGCCCGGCGTTGACCGGGGATGTAACAGTAAGAGATAGATAAAGTATCGACCATCATAAAGACTGAAAAATAAAATTGACAAAGATTATTGTTTAAGGTTGACGGACACGCATGTCTTAATTGGTTTTATTTTTTTTTACGAATTGGTCAAACAAAAGCATTGTTTTCAATCGTTATGAGTCTATTGATTGAATAGAATTTTATTATAAACAATTGTCTTGTAAATGGAATTTTTAAAGCATTCTGAATGTAAAAATAAAGAAAAAAGTGTGCAAGACAATAAGTAACACTACCTGTCAAAAAAAAAAAGTTTTTTTGAAATCGGTTGAAAAATGTAGGAAATCCGATCCCATATATAAACGAACACACACACACACACACACACACACAAACAACTTGGGTTTTATAATAAGTATAACTCGATATGAGTTGTCTCCCTTTCATTCTGGCGACAGAATCGTGTTTTATCATGTTTTCAAATTGATGTTGTGCAAAAACAATTGTGTTTTTCCAATTTTTGGCGCTGTCAGAACCACCGCAAGCTAATTTTACGTAGTCCTGTGAAGTTTTGTTGAAATGGGTTGAAAAATGTAGGAAATCCGATCCAATATATAAACGTACACACACACACACACACACACACAATCTGCGTTTTATAATAAGTAAGATTTCGACTAGGAGTTGTCAGTCTTGGTTACTCCTTAATTAGACTAAAACAGTGAAAATAAACTAGAAACGCTTAAGAATTTAAATCAAGAAAACAAACCGAATTGATGACGTTTACGTAGTGTCGGCCGCTTTTCACGGCATGCAGCAATAAACGACATCAGAAGAAGAAGTTTGGATGCAGATAAGCCCCCTTTCCAAATCGAACCCGGAGACCTCGACCGTAGTGATAGAAAGCGGTCGGATTGCATTACCATTTACCCTTTTTTATAATGGAAAATTGCTGATTTGGGATGCGACTTGTGCGGATATATTTTCGACCTGTAATTTGATCATGTACGCGGTTGAACCGGGGTCAGTCGCCCGGGACGCAAAGATAAAAACAAAGAAAAAAAAATAGTTAAATATTCTTCTCTTGCTGATAGTTTTTTTTTTTCACTCCTGTGGCAGTGGAGACTTCTGGGGCTATTGGCCCTCTTTCGATGACGTTCCTTCGGAGGATTGGCGCTATGGCGTCTCGATTAAGGAACGAGCCTCGTGAAACGGAGTGACTCTTGCAGTGTGTCTCGATGGTGCAAGCTAATGCTTTCTCCATCATTGCGGCTGATAGAGGATAGCAAAAAGAAAAGAACATTGTTTATAGTTACTTTGTTCAAATTATGTTCAATAAATTAATTTAATGAGTACTTTGAGGCGTAAAAAGCATTTCAATCAAACTAGAGTAGCTGAACAAATGGTAATAGTAAATACAAGAAACGCCTGCAATAGCATAGATGCAGTACAACTCCATCTTGTTTAGACCACTCTGCATCAAAGAAAAATATGACATGGTAATTAAATGTATAATGTAAATGCATTGCTGATAATTTTGCTATAAGAATGCATTGAAAATGAGGAAGAAAGGGATTGTCAGAGGTCAGGAATTAATGCAAGAATTATTGAGAGAATATGGCTATTATATAGAATGCAAATGCATTGCTAATGATTTTACTATAAGAATGCATTGAAAATGAGGAAGAAAGGTATTGTCAGTGGTCAGGAATGAATGCAAGCATTACTGATAGAATAGGGCTATTATATGTATAATGGAAATGCATCGCTAATGATTTTACTATAGGAATGCATTGAAAATCAAGAAGAAAGGGATTATCAGTGTTCAATAATGAAGTTAAGCATTACTGATAGATTAGGGCTATTATATTCATAATGTTAATGCGTTGTTCATGATTTCATTATAGCGATACATTGAACAACAAATCGGAATTGAAATATTGCTGTCAGAAATGATTATATTCCATTTTCATTTAAGTATAAATTATTTTACAATAAAATATTTACATGTAAACATGGATATAAATGACTTTTTGTGTAAACGCCTGAGATCAGAAATATTACAAACAAACAATTATTCGAGACAAATTGCATTTACTCTTGCGATAACTTCACTTCCATAAACAATTTCTTTATTATTAACGCTGACTTTAAAATAAATATTTTTTTATTGCCAAAATATTTCCTAGGTCGGTTTGAGCTAGTATAATTAAAAAAAAATCACCATGCAAATATAACAAAAGTGTCTAAGCGGAGAGTAATGGTTAACTTGCAAGACTGGCGTGATAGTCGCTGGCTTCATTATCCCTGCACATGGCCAGACCTACGAAGACATCGTTTCAGCGTACATAATCAAGAATGGCACTGACCCACAACGCACCAGCAGCAGAATTTACGCAGAAACGTGCCAGATAGTGGCATTCGCTGTTCCAGGAAAACTTTAGGAAAGGCGGGGTGGCGGCAAAGCTGACCCACTTCCATCAAGAACCAAACAAAAGTATCTTATGTGCAAAGGCCTCGCGAGCTGATAACATTTCGGTACGCCTACGTAGAACAAATCTGCAAGACGAATAATTATCACGACTTTCACAAGGCGCTAAGAGAGTTGTGCATTATGAAGGTGACTGTCGTACCAGTTGTTAATGGAACACTGGGATAGTCTAGAGGGGGTAGACGAAATACTAAAAGAAGTTATGAGGATGACCAGGATCAGCTAAAGAAGAGTCATAATAAAAAATCTAAAAAAGTTCTAAGAGTGATTCAAAACGGCTTGCTGTTACAAATCATTAAGCGTAAACAAACCCTAGACCTGTACAGAATCTGGAATATTATCGATACTACTACCACTACTACTACTAATAATAATAGTTAGATAAAGAAAAGAATGAGGAAAGACGGTTTGGAGAATCTGATACTCACAGGGCAGGTTGAAGGCAAGAGAGACAGAGGAAAGCAAAGTATACCCAGTTAGATTGATTAAATGGATGGCGGAACAGGGATTTGGAGAAATAACAGAAGGACAACATTTATTTGTTACAAAGGACAAGATGATGTGGAAAGCCATGATTGCCTACGTTCAGAAGGCACACGAGATATAAAGAAGTGAATCAAAGATATCAATGACAATAATAATAATAATAATAATAATTAAGAGAAGAGTTCGAATTAAGAAAAGACAAAGAAAAGAAAGAAAAAAAAACTCAGTATTTGACAATGTTAAACAAATATTTCAGCAGAATGTCTGTTTTCTTCAAATTATATTTAACCATTTAAAGCCCTGCGTTCCTGAACAATTTTAAACCTTCTGCCTGGACTCCTCAGTCGAAATTCACAAATAACTGATATGTAATGTTTCACGGTAGATATAAGAATAGTTACAAAAAATATAAGCATTATACTTAACAGGGAGAGAGTATGATTTCATGCCTTCGCTTTATGGCCAGAATTCTTTTATTGCGTGCAAATCTACCCAAAGAAGACAAGCAATGGTAAAACACAACAGAATTATTTACCCACCGTTCAACCGGTGGCTGGGCATTACGTCTTTTCCCTCTGCTACCAGTTAAACGGTGGTCAGGGCTTAAAGGGTCACTTTAAAACTTTTCGTTCACATCCGTTGTTTATAGCATTGCTCTGAAAGAGAGTGTGTAGACTATGACCGTCGCAGGAATACCACAGATGTTCTAGTAGTGACCATGTGTCTAGTTTTCTATGGTGGTGGTGGTGGTGTGGGGGGGCAATATTATCCAGGTTCAACAACCACCATTTTCCCCAAATCTCGTCCCTTGGAACTTTTTCCTCTTCTAAAATTATAGGCATTATACTTAACAGGGAGAGTATGATTGCATGCCTTTACTTTATCGCCAGAATTCTTTCTTTGTGCGCAAGCGTAAGCAAATAAGACGACCAATAGCAAAACACGACGCAAGTTTTTACCCACCGTTCAACCGGTGGCTGGGCATTAAGTCATTTTTCTCTACCCCCGATAAAGCGGTGGTCAGGGCTCAAAGGATTAAACATTTTTTTTTAAGTATAAAAATATATAAATCTAGAAAAAATATAGTCAAGGGACTGAGAAAAATTATCACGAGAGGTGCCCAGCCCCGGGGAACAACTATCCGAGGCCGCGCCCTCTCATTGCACCTGAGAGAGGTAACGGTGCTCACGCCGAGGCCAGCGCAACTGACGGCTGCGGGGGCTCGGGCAATTTTTGTTCCTAGACCGGGTGTACGCGCTCGGCCTCGCCACATTAAACGGACCTTGTGTTTCAACCTGAACTCGTAGTGGGGAGGGATGATTAAACACAAATTTATAATTTAAATCTTCATAAGCACTTCATTTTTAAACTTCACATCTTCATAAACACTTCATTTTTACATTTCAGATCTTTATAAGAACTTCATTTTTACATTTCAGATCTTTATAAGAACTTCATTTTTACACTTCATATCTTCACAAGTATTACATTTTACACTTCACCCCTTCATTTCTACGGCACTTAAATAGTGTTTAAACATTTGAAACATTCAAAATTCATTAAAAAAATATAGAACGAGGATATATAATTTCTAATGAAAGATTGTGAGCAATAGCCGTTAGATAGTCTATAAGATCTTGTCAGTTTCTACAATCGTTAACTATATTTTTAAGCCTTTCATCACGATAAAACACATATTGTTTTTTTTTTCTTTCTAGACAAGACATAAGGCAAGGAAGGAAACTCCCCCATATATACTGGCAAGCGCGATGACAGCTACTGGACTTGGAAATCTATTTTCCTGAAAAATTGTTTTATGAGAAAGATTTTGTAAATTGCGGACTAAAGCAGTACTGGCTGCTCAGTCAATCAATCTCAAATGTTTCCTTGTGAGGAAAAATCTAATATTATCACTATCATTGTCTTGAGAAAATATCATATGAACATTGATTATATCTATATAGTATTCAAACTATCGGCTTTGAATTGTGACACTTTAAATTGTGTATATTTGCTATTCTGCCACAAATACAAAAAAAATATGTTGGAGAAATTGGTACAGAACTCCGTCTTCGGTTCAACAACCATACATAAAAAAAAAACACATGTGAGGCAGCAACAACAAATTATCTGTCGCTGTACACTTCAACTAATCATATCATTGCGTCGATGACATCAGATGAGTGCTTTTAGCGTCTTCATTCAACAGCCGACAAGAAAGACGCAGTTCGGAAGAGAAATTCATTTTCAAAATTTATTCCCATGTTAGGGGATTAAACAAGCATTTGTGTTCACCCTGAGAATATAATTTCAACACGGAGACCTCTGACCAACAACGACAACAACATAGCAATTTGTTTATTTCTCGGATCGATGAAAAAGAAAAATAGGCGCCTTTGAAAATTCCGACATTAAAATCTTTCTCTTCGTGCTTCAGTTGAATCAAAAGATTAATATATAATAAATATTAGTTTTATTGCCAATATCGGTATCATTTTATTGGCTTTTTATTCTTCAAATTTTACTTACCGGCCTATTAAATTTATTTAATATTTCTGCGCGGCCAGAAACACACACACACACAGGTTGTAAATAATGTATATATTTTAATATTTTGTCATTTGGTTAGATTTTCTGAAAAAGAACACAGGGAAAACTTTTCATCACCTCCTCGTTATATGGACTTAAATACTACTACTAATACTACTACTACTACTACTAATAATAATAATAAGATTATCGGGAAATTGTCCAAATACAAGGAGCTGTAGATCGAGATTAAGAGGATGTGGGGGAATTAAGACTAAGACTGTACCAATAATAATCGGAGCACTGGGCCTCGTGAGAAAAGGAATGGGCAATTTTACTTAATAATAATAATAATAATAATAATAATAATAATAATAATAAAATTTATTGGGAAATTGTCCAAATACAAGGACCTGTAGATCGAGATTAAAAGGATGTAGGGAATGAAGACTAAGACTGTACCAATAATAATAGGAGCACTGGGCCGCGTGAGAAAAAGGAATGGACAATTTTACTTCATAATAATAATAATAATAATAATAATAATAATAATAATAAAATTATCGGTAAATTGTCCAAATACAAGGACATGTAGATCGAGAATAACAGGATGTAGGGAATGAAGATTAAGACTGTACCAATAATAATCGGAGCACTGGGCCTCGTGAGAAAAAGGAATGGACAATTTTACTTCATAATAATAATAATAATAATAATAATAATAATAAAATTTATTGGGAAATTGTCCAAATACAAGGACCTGTAGATCGAGATTAACAGGATGTGGGGAATGAAGATTAAGACTGTACCAATAATAATCGGAGCACTGGGCCTCGTGAGAAAAAGGAATGGACTATTTTACATCCAGTGTACCAGGTAGCATCAACATACAATTTGCCCATAAAATCGCCCTACTAGGAACATCCCATGTACTAAAAAAGCTGCTACTAATTAAATGACAATTCTCCTATAGGGCCTAAGGACAATAGTTTGGAACCAACTCCACAGGATACAAAGCTGGAAACATCACACATACAAAAACAACAACAACAACAACAATAATAATAATAATAATAATAATAATAATAATAATAAATGACGGCTAATTAACATGGCTTGTCCACAGGATTTTAATGTTTAAATAAAAAATAATTTCAAAACCTGTCAATTTATAAGGATGTTCAAATTAAATTAATATAAATGTGTAAATTTAAAGCTACAATTTTTCCTATTATGATTTGGACATTGAGTATGATAAAGAAAGCTATCGAAAATGATGTGAGTAAAATCCCTGGACACATCAGATCCTCTCAGAGCTACAAAAGATTACTTTACACGGAACTGCGTATATCATCCATTAAACATTCTCCAGCTAAAAGAAGCGACCCAAATGTAGATAGATAACTCTACTACAGGACCTTTTTTTTTAATAGTAGTCATTGGAAGAGACTGGGTAATTAGATATTTAAAATTACTCTCTGACAAGATGATACCATACCTAATAATAATAATAATAATAATAATAATAATTATTATTATTATTATTATTATAATAATAATAATAATAATAATAATAATAATAAATACCATCCACACAGACAGAAAAATTGAAACAAATAGGCCGGACATTATTGTCAAAAACCAGAAAGAAAAAACTTGCCTACTAATTGATATGGCTTTTCCAGCGGATTGTAACATAGCAACCAAGGAATTTGAAAAACTATCAAAATACAAAGACCTGGAAATTGAAATAGAAAAAATGTGGAAATTGAAAACAAGAATAATACCAGTGGTAATAGGTGCACTTGGAATTATAAAAAATGGAACAAAACAACACATTGAAAGAATCCCCTGAAACCCCAGCTTAAGAGACATACAGAAAATTGTCTTATTAAGTACAGCACACACACTAAGGAGAACTTTGTCTATGTAACGCTAGCAACTTCATCGGAGAAAAAAAAAAAAAAAAAAACTAACATGAAATGTGGCCATAACAACACACCACGACCTGCCTTAGGTCTTTCCGCAGACTTGGTAGGTAGTGTGTCCATAGCAGAAATCGAATAATAATAATAATAATAATAATAATAATAATAATAATAATATCCATGTTAGTAGGAAGAAGAAGAATTTACTCTTAGTTCATGGGAAATGACCTCCAAACTCGTGACCTTTCATGAGAGATTATGCGAGCGACTTCAGTCGAGTTCAACTGGGTCATATTAAAGAGCCTGAATAGATGGAAATTAGGAAGCGCACGGTTTCGGGTGGAGAGAGGACGAAGACGAATTTCAAAGGGAAAATGTACAATGAATGAAACAAAGGGATAATTAATGAAATGGCAAGGCCGATAGAAAAAAAAATGTTAAAGACAAGGCAAATGTTTATCTTAATTTTATGAACATTGCCTCTCTGTGAATACACACGAACACACATACACATAGATGCTTATATACATTCTCTCTCGCACGTTAACTCATTGTGTCTTAGTGAATTTATCGTCTTTCCTGGGGTGAAATGATTAACAAAATTGACATAGCTCATGCTCGACAATTTGCTCTAAGATGAAGAGAATAAAAACGACAGAAATGGGATGTTACAGATGCATCCTGAATATTCCATGGGCCATACTTGTAAACATAATGAGGAAAGTGGGACTGGAAAGTTTGACACTCGCATAACATATTAAAGAAGCAGATAAAAAGATCAAATAATCTACCTAACGCATTTACGTGAATGGATCGTAGATGGGCTTTAATGTGTAAAATATTCCCAAGAACTACAAGGATATTGTGGAGCTCCATCATCGTTAACCTTCTGAAAGATCAAAGAAGAACAATTTTTTGGATAAGAGTTGGTTATATTTCTTGAGTCTGTCTTTCAGAGACTAGATGTTTTAACTTATATAATTTTTTTTTACATAGGATGTTGTATATGCAGTTTGTTATTAACCTTTCTTGTGAAGGAACAATATATTATCATATTACATAAATTCGTTCGTTTTTTCTGTAATTTCTTTTAATCCTTATTATTTATTAATATTTCTGAATAATAAAACACTTTATTCCTCTTTATTGTTTGCGAACTCCTGCCAACGATTTACTAACTGTTCAAGGCTCCATTTAACCTCCACATCGTTGCTGAACAAAACACCCCTCAAACTGAATAAAAACAAGAATGCAGAGTTTCTGTGCATTCGAACTTCCTCTACTTTGAAACGGTAAAACCATTTCTAAATTATTTAATGAGACATGACTTAGTGAAAACATGCTGCTAAAATATACGATATATATATATATATATATATATATATATAATTCAGACAAGTTTAATCTACTTATTTTTAATAGGATCCTTTTGTTATTATGGACAAGTTTCTTCGTATCCTTATTAAAATGGTAATTTTCTTTCTTCCTTTAATAAGGAAAACAAGAAACTTGTTGGTAATTACGAGAGGACTCTGTTAAAAATTAAATTGACTAAACTTGTCAAAATTATTTTTATCTTCATATATATATATATATATATATATAAAGACATGGCTCATTAAATAATTTAGATAAGTTTAGTCTACTTATTTTTAATACGATCCTCTCGTAATTACTAACAAGTTTCTTAGTGTCCTCATAGTTACTATATTAATTAATGAATTAGCTACTATATTAATTATAGCTACAATTGTAACTACGGGAAATAGCTGTTATAATAGCTACGGGAAATACCTACTATATTAATTATTAATTGGCTAATAAATTTTCATAATATTCACTCCCATCGAACTCTTCTCATGTCGAAAATATAACTAATTCTAATACCCCCGTCTATAACCACTTTACACTATATTAATTAAAATTTATAAAAATTTCCCCTACTTTTAAAATCTCCCCAAGTCTCTTTCCATTCTTTTATCTATATATTTTAAAGTTATTTTTAAACTCCTTTTTATTCCTTTTTTTAAATTTTAAATTAATATTTCATTCTTCATATAAGTCCATAATAACGTCATAAGGTTAATATTCGGGTTTAATTTTATAAAACTTATTCTCTTTAACACAATTACCTGACCACACTTTCATTCCTTTCGTCTGACTGAAGCATTGAAATGGATAAAATCTGTTTTAGTATTTCGACTGTTCTTTTAATGTAGCTTTCACAGATAAGTTTCGATTTATGACACAAACTCAGTCCACAGCGGAATTGATAAGACAGACGACCGATAACTTCGTTTGGATAAGACAAACGACCGATAACTTCGTCTGCCGAAATAGACTATTCCCCGTATTCCCCGTATGAAGTAATCTTGGATTTTATTGTTTATTAATTATTTGCTCTCTAATAATAAATACATTGAGTTCTTTTTGTGGATCAGTTTTTAATATTAGGATCTACTTAGATTATATACCAACGGATTTGTTACCTTTATGATATATATATATATATATATATATATATATATATATATATATATATATATATATGATAAAAAAGATACAAGAGGAAAACTATTCTTTGACTGGGATTTTTTTTTGTTTTTTTTATTCATTTTCTCTCGTTTACAGATACATTCTATCTAATAATATTTACACAGACTCAGTGATACACACACACACACACAGACACACACACACACACACACATATATATATATATATATATATATATATATATATATATATATATATATATAAGTGTTTTTGTATGAGTGTTAATAAATATGCCGTGTTTACTATGTTGTCTGTCTCGAATCTAGAAAGACATCAAAAAGTAATTTGACATTATAACTTTTGTATTTACCAGCGCCCACCACACTGCGTCTCCGTTCGGGAAACAGATAAATCCTCTGTCCCGACTAACCTTTATATCCGTAAAGGGTTGGGTGGTTTGTACAATTTATACTCTTGCAAACATTAATCAATGGTCAAGTCGAACAGACCATCTCTTCTATTTTTATATTTTTTCTTCTTTAAAGAGCTGAATCCATTGCTATCCACAAAGCCTACAATTCATCTCGTGATCCCTTGAGATAGTCTCTTTGGTGCACTGCCACGGCCGTAAATGTTGCTGTACTTTTCGGTCAGGAGAGAATTGTGCCCTTTTGACCTTTACGATTTGTTTTGTGGTTGTCGTGTTTTTTATTTTTTTATTTTTTATTTATTTATTTTTTTTTTTTTGTCCATTTCAGAGTTTGAGGTTCTGTACAGAAGATAAATGGAGTACTTGTTTTCTTTTGACTGCTTTAAGCAGTAAGGCCCTGAACCTCGTCCATAAATGCTTTGAATGCGATTCGGATTCACCTAGGGACCAATCATAGTGCAAGATTAAAACAAATCGAAGATTACCCATTTAAAATGAAAGAAAGAAAACAGAAATAGCATGAGAAAAAACAATAAAAAAACGAAGAAAAATCAATGGTGAATTGGTCAACATTTTCCCATTTTTGAAAAATGCATATCGAGTTAAACAACATACCTACCTACCCCTTGTGCGAATGAATTGAAACAACCGCTTTAGTTTCTTTTCCTCCACCATACGGTCAGTTTTAGACCCACTGGAGTGACAGGGTGTAATCGATTTTTCTTTTTTCCTCAGATTACGTCATTTGCAAAAGTGTGCTGTAATATGAATCTGTTTTTGACGTGTATGATGAAAGTTGTTTGGCCTTGAAAAATAATGCGTAATTGCATCAGATTTTCATCACGCCCAGACCGTATTGTCTCGACTGTCGATTAGTTGTCCTCCGGCCATTATCTGCGATGGACGTTACTCTAAGGAAGAGTACGAAAATTGGAACGCTGCACCAACACACTAGCAAATCAAAATACTATAGATTGGCGCGGAAACTCTCCTGATTTAAATCCAATCCTGAATCTGTGGTCATTTTGTAAAGAACGACTTAGTGGAATGGACATACGAAGTACTAACACGTGCGTTAAATCATGTTATATTGGAAAAATACGGAAAAAAGTAAATAATTATTCGTTTTGATTCAATTACTTCGCAAAATTCTGTATTTGATTTTCCATCACAAAATAGCAGCAATTAATAAATAATAGTGGCAAATATACTAAATGAATCTTTAGGGATATCTTTGAATTAAAAAAAATATGTCATTATGCTTTCATAATTGATTGCATAGCAAATGATGCTCAGCTTTTGGGTATATACATGTTTGTGGGAATGTGATTACTAGAGGGCTGATAGATTTTATTTTATGTTGTAGTTTTGTTGAAGGTATATGTTGAGATGTTGTGAGTTTCCCGCGTGTCGGTGTATGAATCAAGACAAACACAGTTGTAGAGGAAAATACTGGTATATTCATAAAAGCAATTAACAATAGAGTGATTAGTAGAACGAAGGTTGGTTAGTACGAAACAATATCCAAAGTCTATAGTCCAACGGTATGTACCGGGTAAGCTTATCTGGACTGCTCAGATATTCAGTCACCACCCCCCCACGAGGGTGTCATATGGCACAAGGCCTTTTTAACGTGGGCATTCCCGAGCCATTAGGCTCGGCAAAAAAACCCCATTTGAACCCGTATAAACGGGTTCAGGGCCGATTTAACCTCCCCGAAGGAGACTCCGCCCTTCGGCGTAGCCTCCTTCAGGTTCCTCTCCGTCCGGAGACAGAGAGTTGAACCGATCAGTCGCTGAAAGTATCTGGACTGCTCAGATATTCAGCCACCCACCCACGAGGGTGTCATGTGGCACAAGGCCTTTTTAACGTGGGCATTCCGAGCCATTAGGCTCGGCAAAAATAGCCCATTTGAACCCGTATAAACGGGTTCAGGGCCGATTTAACCTCCCGAAGGAGACTCCGCCCTTCGGCGTAGCCTCCTTCGGGTTCCTCTCCGTCCGGAGACAGAGATTTGAACCGATCAGTCGTTCAGAAAGTATCTGGACTGCTCAGATATTCAGTCACCCCCACGAGGGGTGTCATGTGGCACAAGGCCTTTTTAACGTGGGCATTCCCGAGCCATTAGGCTCGGCCAAAAAATAGATTTGAACCCGTATAAACGGGTTCAGGGCCGGTTTAACCTCCCGAAGGAGACTCCGCCCTTCGGCGTAGCCTCCTTCGGGTTCCTCTCGCCCGTAGGAAAGAGTTGAAACCAAGCAGTCGCTCAGAAAGTATCTGGGCTGCTCAGATATTCAGTCACCCCCCACGAGGGGTGTCATGTGGCACAAGGCCTTTTTTAACGTGGGCATTCCCGAGCCATTAGGCTCTTTAATGCAGAAATA
This sequence comes from Acanthosepion pharaonis, assembly GCA_903632075.3. Lineage (NCBI taxonomy): Eukaryota > Metazoa > Mollusca > Cephalopoda > Sepiida > Sepiidae > Acanthosepion > Acanthosepion pharaonis. The sequence goes on from CAHIKZ030000287.1 coordinate 268,243, forward strand.
GCCCATTTGAACCCGTATAAACGGGTTCAGGGCCAATTTAACCTCCCCGAAGGAGACTCCGCCCTTCGGCGTAGCCTCCTTCGGGTTCCTCTCCTCCGTAGGAGGAAGAAAGTTGAAACCGAGCAGTCGCTCAGAAAGTATCTGGACTGCTCAGATATTCAGTCACCCCCACGAGGGTGTCATGTGGCACAAAGGCCTTTTAACGTGGGCATTCCCGAGCCATTAGGCTCGGCCAAAATCGAACCCATTTGAACCCGTATAAACGGTTTCAGGGCCGGTTTAACCTCCCGAAGGAGACTCCGCCCTTCGGCGTAGCCTCCTTCGGGTTCCTCGCCCGTAGGAAGAAAGTTGAAACCGAGCAGTCGCTCAGAAAGTATCTGGACTGCTCAGATATTCAATCACCCCCCACGAGGGTGTCATGTGGCACAAGGCCTTTTTGACGTGGGCATTCCCGAGCCATTAGGCTCGGCCAAAAAATACCCATTTGAACCCCGTATAAACGGGTTCAGGGCCATTTAACCTCCCCGAAGGAGACTCCGCCCTTCGGCGTAGCCTCCTTCGGGTTCCTCTCGCCCGTAGGAAGAGAGTTGAAACCGAGCAGTCGCTCAGAAAGTATCTGGGCTGCTCACGCCCTCTCTCTCCCCAGAGCTGACTTATATAAGAGGGACCAGTCCATTACTAGTTAGAAGGTGGGTGCGCCCCAACAGTATATTTTGGAATACAGTTTCATTTCTTTAAGAAATTGTAGGATATTATATGGATTAATGTCTTGAAAAAGTTTTTCAGGTTAGTTGTTTGGTTGATTTTGTTTAGTGGCATATCAACCTCTATGGGTCATTAAATTCCGAAATCTAAATATTTGAACACAATTTTAAAACTTCCACAAAATATATTTGAAACGTAATTGTAAGCCTTCAATTAGAGATAAAATGTGTTGTTGGTCATATAGTTATAAAATATATTGTTAGTCAATTTGCTACATCCTTTGTAATTATTGTTGGTAATTACATAAAATTTTTTGATGATCATTTCTATAATTGGTATTGTTGGTCATTTTACTATAAATTGGTATTGGAGGTCATTTTACAATATTTTACGTATTACTGGTAATTTTACCATAGAAATGTATTTTTATGATTTCATTGTGTTTTGTTTTCGTTTGCGATTTCACTATTTGTCCCATCTGGGGCAGGAATTGGCTGGTTAACTTTAATGCCTCAAAAAGAAAACTGCTCTCTATTACTCACCAGAGAGAACCATCCCTGCCCCCATTAGAATGTCTGACACTCAATTCCACGATAGCACCTCTTTGTGACTGGTCGGTTTCACAATGACTGCTGACCTGAGATGGAACAAATGCATTGAGTCAATAGCTTCGTCCACCGCAAGGAAAGTTGGCTCCATGTGCCGCGCCAGGAAATTTTTCTCCCCGGAATCGATCCTTCAAATCTACAAATCAACCATTCGCCTTGCATGGAGGCTATTGCTGCCATATATTGTCTGGAGCCCCTTCAGTTTGTCTTAAGGTTCTTGATAAAATACAGGGATAGATATGCAATGTAATTGGCCCTGATCTGGTATCTCGTCTGCAGTCGCTCTCTCACGGACAAGCCGTCGCCTCCCTCTGTCTTTTTGACAAATACTTTCACGTTAACTGCTCCGATGAGCTGCTTTCGCTGGTTCCCAGACTTCATGAATTTAAGCGTTGTACTAGGCTGGCATCTCGCTCACACCCTTTCACTGTGGAAACTTTTAAATGTAGCCGTCTCTTCTACTTCAATATCTTCATGCCTCCCACTTCTCACCTTTGGAACTCCCCCCCCCTTTTCCTGTTTCCCTGATAACTATAATCTCCAACTATTCCAATGTAATCGACATCTCTAGATGCCTTGATATCTCCCCTATCCTTCTCTTCATTATTTCCTCTTGGAATTTCCCATTCCCCTCACTCTCAGAGAATATTGCATCGGCAGCAACATGTCTAAATACACTATATAAATAATCTTAACTTATTCCTAACTCATTTTTCGTTCCAAATAATTTACTACAGAGCGGAGTAGGTAATGGCATTCTCCAGTTACTGCTACACAGTAACTACTTATTTAAGACGTTGCATACTGAGAAAGACAATATTCGGAAAATGGCATTGGACTACCAACGTCACTTGGAACTTTCAATGTACGGGGCTTGACCCGGAGCGAGAAACAAGAAGAGTTAGCGATTGACATAGAAAAGTACAAAGTGGACGTGTGTTGCTTACAAGAGACAAAAATTGAACCAGGTCTGAACAGTAACATCGACAAAAACAAATACCAGGTGATATGTTTAGAGACAGAAGGGAAACATTATGGAAAAGGATTTTTTGTCAAGATTAAATGGAGGGATAATGTATATCGATATAGGAACGTATCAGACCGTGTGACTGTAAAACAGTTCACTGTTTTAAGAAAAAGAAAATACGAATAGAAGGAATTAATCTCAAAATCAAATCCCAGAAGCAGTACATTTTTTCGTTGAACCGAGACATTCAAAGAATAAGGCAAAATGATCCCACTTTTTCTTTGGAGAATTTTTCAATCAAGGAAGCTCTGCAACTAATCCTCAAACTAGCAGAAGACAGAGAAGGCTGGCAAAATTTTGTCGAATCAGTATACAATGTCACTGAATAAGAGAGATTTTAATTCATGACCTCAAATCGAAACAGTTTTGATAATGATGATGATGATGATATTTTAATTGTTTACGATTTGAAAATCCCGTTTGACCGTTGTAACTTGGAAATAGTTTCACTAAAACCTGAAAATCATAGAATTTAAGAATGGGAATGGTGTATTTTGAAGGAAAGGAATTAAATCATTTCACAATGGAACGCTGAAAATACCTTTTTCAAAAAATGTGGAAATGATATATCTCTGGAGCTTCTAAGATAAACAAACTACTAATTTTCAAAAATACTGCTATGCAAAAACACAGTGAATATATATATATATATATATATATATATATATATATATATATATATATATATATATATATATATATATATATATATATATATATATACATTAAAATGTTTCTTATAAAAGTATTTAAATAAGAAAAGGAATATAGAAATATTTTTAATAATTTCACCCCAAGTAAGGCAATAAAGCCACTAAGATTTAATAGGTTATTGAGTGTTAGATAGTATTAGGAAAAAAGAACCCTATTAAGCCGAGGAAAATATCGATCTTATAAATCGAGTACGGTCTTTATGTGCTTCGTGCAACTGATGGTGCCCAGAAAGAGGTATATTAATTTAGTTAAAAAAATCTTCAATATCGACTCCTCATGTTGTAACAATTACCACATATTTGCCTGTTCATTTGTCTTTGAAATATTTTTTTTTAATTCGTAAAGAGAATTTATGGAAATCCCTTCTCTTTCTATAAAGATGTGTGCGTGTGTGTATAGTGTGTGAGTTTGCGCGTGTGTAAAAATCCATATGAAACTTCTATATCTGTAAAATGATAATATGAAGAAAGACAAAAGGAAAACGCATCTTAGCCGACACACTTCGTCGTCTGAGGGATTTTAACAAGACAAATGAAACGATTTTATTTTGCAACAATTATTAATAATCAGAAGTAAAAATGTGGTTATTTTTTTTTCAAGTTTTATATGCAAGAAGGCTCATGAATATATATCAGCCTGACTGAAAGTGAAGGGAAATTATTAAGTATGTTAAGTGATGTAATTTAATTTCTATAAACGAAAGTGAGTAAAGGTTTTGTTTTTTGGTTTTTTTTTTATATTTATGTAATTATTATTTATATTATTTTACTTTAAAAAATTAATTTATTTATTATAGATTTTAAATAATAGGAAGTTTTGAATTTTACCGTTTTCTCTTAAGTTAAAAAATAATTAAAAAATAATTACGTATGTTGTTAGGGAAAGAAGTATGTGTTTTAGAATAAGAGGTATTTGAAAAACTTCGTTGCGTAGATTTACATTTCGGTAAGAGTCGATAGCAGCACCATTACTTCCGTCTAAGTAAGTTATTTTCTCTTTTACTAAGTGTGAGTTTTTAGATCAGGGGTGGGCAAAGTAGAGCTCGCGGGCCATATTGTGGTATATGTAGGATTGAATGGTGATGAACGAGTTCTTGTGGTAAATGAAGCAATTGCATTGGATGAATGGGTCATGATCGTGATTAACTAGGAATAGGATACTTAACGAAGACCAGTCTCTCCCCCTCTTCTCCTTTCGGCCATGTGACAAGATTGTTGTATATTATATACAGTAATAAATATAATTTTGATGGTAGGACGGGTCTTTTTGTTTTAAATTTTGGTTAATTTACGGGTTTCATTCCCTCCTCCTCATTTCATGTTTCCTGAAATTTCTATATATTTTTGGATTTAAACATTTTGAAATTTTTATATCATAGGGTGTTTTTTTTTCAGGTTCCCCTTGCGAATATGTGGTATTGTGGTATATGAAGGATTCAATGGTGATGGATGAGTTCTTGTGGTCAATGGATAATTTGTATTGGATGAATGGATCCTGGTCGTAATTAACTAGGACTAGGATAATTAGCGAAGAGCATCCCCTTCCCTCTTCCCCTTTAGGCCATGTACCAAAATTATTGTATATTATATAGTAATAAATATACTTTTCGTTGATCCTTCGGCTAATCGCATGTAAATCACGGCGGACTCCGTGATTCTCTCCGTCACTACAGATATATATATTAAGGAAAGTAATAATACACTTGAGATAAGGATATTTATTATATAAAGGATAACAATGAGTAGGCTAAAATTAAAGGATGTAAAGATAAAGGTATAGGGTGACCCCAAAAAACCGGGAATTTTTGAAGTGCTTATTGACAGACATGCGCAAATGGCAACACTGCGAGACAATGACCTTGAGCAAATAAACATTTCGCCGTTTAGAATTCAAGATGAAATTCACAGTATCCCAGCAGAGATGTTGCAGCAGTCGATGAGGAATCTCAACAGCAGATTTCAAGAAGAAGATTTTTCTTTCTTTCTTTCTTTCTTTCTTTCTTTCTTTCTTTCTTTCTTTCGTTTTCTTTTTCTTTTTTTAAAAATTGTTGTTCGTTTTCTTTCTTTGTCTTTCTTTAGATTTTCTTCTTTACAGAACGTAATTTTTAAAAAAAGGAAAATTCCATCATTGTTTCTTAAATGGCATGTATTAAGGTTTCAATTACTATGAATAAAACATTTTTCTTTCATCACTCTTGTTTTTATTGGATTGTTAAAAGTTCCCGTTTTTTTGAGTCACCCAGTATAAACAGATATGAGTAAGGATACATATATAGAGCGATTTACTAAGGATCGCTTAGAAGTGTCGCTTGTTAACTATTCGAAGTGCCCACAATATACAGAAAGAACTATAGCGTAAAGGAAGAGTAAGGATAGAGATCTGAAATGAAGGAAAGGCGAGCGGTAATTATTGCTGAAGATGAAGAATACGACATTGATATGAACGGTTTAAAGCATAACAACGACTAACTCGAGAAAATGAAGAGCTAAATTTACGTAGGTAGAAGGAGAAGAGATAAATAAAGGTCAACGGAATCTACAGAGCACCCGGATGAAACAGGAAAGCAGGGACGAAAAACAAGCTGGGGAAATAAATAACCGTTTTGTGGTAAGCTTGAAAGTGATTCGCAATTATGCTTTGTAATTATGCGTGTTCAATATTTAATGAGGGAACGGCAAACTCTGAAAGCCCAGGCAGTCTATAAATAATACAGTGAACCCTTGGCAACACAATTAGCCGATCGACGCTGACAGGCGACCCTCTTTAGTAAATCTGTGACAAGAATGCAATTCTCTTCTCTTCCATGTTTTTCTTCTTCTGGAAGCTTCTTCCATTTTTTCTTTTTAATATTCTCAGTATCGTTTTTGTTTCTGTTCTTTTTCCTTCTTAGGTTATTTTCATTCATTTTCTTCATTTTCTTTTTTAATATCTCTTTCTTTTTCTTTGTTTTGAGTCTTTTGTTTTTTTTTCTTCTTTTACTTCGCTTGTTTTCATTCAGGTTCCTCATTTAAAAATGTCTTTCTTCTTTCTTTGCCATTAGATTTTCTTCATTCATGTTTTGTTTCTTTTTCTTTTTTACTTCGGTTGTTTTCATTCGTTTTTTTTTGTTTTTTTTCGTTTTTTAAAAATTATTGTTCGTTTTCTTTCTTTTGTTTCTTTCGTTTGATTTTCTTCTTTTTATATTGTTTCTTTTTTCTTCTATTACGTCAGTTGCTTTCATTCATTTTTCTTTTTAAAATTTGCTTTGTTCTATTCTCCATTTTATTTTTTTTTTCTCTTTCAAAATATTTTTCGTTTTTTCCCTTTCATTTTATCAAATTATGATCCTTCTGTCTTTTTCTCCCCAGAGGCTTTTGTTTGTTTCTTTTTTTGTTTGTTTGTTTCTTTCTTTCTTTCTTAATTTGTTTCTTTCTATCCTGTTCTTTCTTTCTTTCTTTCTTTCTTTCTTTCTTTCTTTCTTTCTTTCTTTCTTTCTTTCTTTCTTGTTCTTTGTTTGTTTGTTGCTTTCTTTCTCTCCTGTTCTTTGTTAATTTCTTTATTTCTTTCTTTCTTTCTTTTCTTTTTTTTTCTTACGTGTTCTTTGTTAATTTCTTTCTTTCTTTCTTTTTTTTTCTTACGTGTTCTTTGTTAATTTCTTTCTTTCTTTCTTTCTTTCTTTCTTTCTTTCTTTCTTTTTTTTTCTTTCTTACGTGTTCTTTGTTAAT